>JAUTBX010013573.1:0-14086 GCA_032361465.1 Lepetodrilus tevnianus | reverse complement strand
TATATATATAAATGAATCCTAGTAAATATATAATGTATATTGAAAGGGGTTTTAAAGATAGAACATGTGTTTTAATATGTAGGCCACTATGTCGGATGTATGGCGCATAATTATAGGCTATATGCACATCTTCAAATAGACTTGTCATGGGCTGTTTATTTGATGCATTAAATAATAATAATAATCGTAGTACACGAATCTGTGCCAACTCTCCAAACAGGCTATATGTTCCAAAGGGGCTACTGTTTGACTGTTCGTTCTCGTGAGCTACTCACGATTATCTCCTTTGATGAAATATCGCGGAAAGCTTGACTAAACCCAGACACCATGCTGTACGAGATAACGCGAGAACAGAGGAGAACAGACAGACTCTTCTGGGAGATCCGTTTCAATATCTGGACTTGGTTCAATCTGAAACAGCGACTCCTCCCAAGTTCACGCCAGGGCTGTCAACGGCCGCCATCTTGAATTTCAGCCATATTGTCAGCCTATCAAATTCCATAACCTCCCTCTCGTCTGTCCGCACATCTGATACACGTGCGATGATGATAAGACCTTGTGCAACTCCGTCACAACTAGCACACCTTCCCTTAGATGATTGGATGTCTGGCGATTGATTAGAAGAAGAAACTTGTCAATGACAGTTTCCAGTGTGAAAGAATTACTTAGATCGTATGTTTATTTAATATGGAATAAACACACATACAGAGAGAGAGAGAGAGAGAGAGAGAGAGAGAGAGAGAGAGAGAGAAACACACACACACACACACACACTCAATCAATCAATCGCGTGCACGCACACACGCGCCCAGACAAACACACACACGCTCATACACACACACACATTCGCTCACATGTATCTACTCACTCACACTTTCGCGCACATACGCACACACATAAACAGTTACACACACACACATACACACATAAACATACACAAATACGCACACATATATAAACATTTGCTCACACACACACACACACACACACACACACACACACACACAGACACATAATCTGACACACACACACACACACTCAGACCCACTCAAATATATTCTGAATATATTTGGAGCGATACTTTCGTATCTAATTTTAATTAGATTGCACAACACCCTACCTCCAACAGTAGGCCTACAATATAGCTTGCTTTCCTAAATGTCTGTCCTGTGTTTCCATTTCCATCTGTAGTCGCTGTCATGCATGTACCAAAACAAAATCGTATCCTCACCCACTCGAAATCTACCACCTACTGTTGTGTACAACCTCACCAATAGTCGTCTTATATGCCTGGCTATAGTACAGACTCCAAACTCCAAGGTTCCGCTTGTCACTCAATACCGGAAGTTGACCTCGTTTTCACTGATTAGTTTGCGCAGCCGCATGATGATTGATCGAACACGTTTGGCTCTCAGCACTGCCTGATGGTGTAGTTTAAAATGCTCTATGTTCGCTCATTTAAATTCTTTACAGAGGGAGTCAGGTCCTCCTCTGGTTCCAGATGATAATATATCGACGCGTTATATGTGGTATTTGTCAGCGGTTATCAACTGCATGGGATACCTGAAATATCTTTCAAATATATCAAACCAAGACGTGTTGACAGCCAAAGCACCAAATTCCTTCAGTAGTTTACTGGCAATGAACGGACACTAATTCATCTAATGACAAATGGTTTGTGTCCTTGATTAATACATCACGTCAAGCAAAGGGACCTACTACCTGGTACCGCTTCACAGCTGTTATAGATCTACAGCGAGCTTGTGCAGGAGGACATCAAACGTGCTTGTACTGTGTCACAATGCTTTGGAGGCTAGATATTGTATATTAATAACATTGTAAAAAACAACATTTAATACTTGAATTAATTCAATCTTAATTCCATTATGTCATCGTGTCTAGTGGTTGATTGTGTAACTACAATCTGCACGTGGTTCTGTGAGTGTTTACAACCAGTGCAATAGCTTAGCGGACGTTACATTATTTCTAAATCCTTGACGTTATCAAATGCACATAACATCTTCATCCTCACATGACGAGAACACTAGCCCCCTTGTCATAACGGATATGGTATACATTAAAGCATTAAATTATTACCCCGACATTGGTAACGGTTCAACACGCTCAGTTCCATGAGTTCATTCTTTAGTGACTTTGCTATGATACGTGTAAAATACGTGTAAACGGGTTTTTTAATATGCTATTTTACACATTATTTTCTTTATTATTATCCTTTCCGGGTGGTAGCCCTACTTAAGCTGTTCTCTACGATTTTGAATGTTGTTCTTATGTCATGATTCAGACGGTGTTTGATGCGTGTAAGCGTAACTGTGTATACTTTTAGGTTTAACTCTCTGTTTTGTGAGTCACCTGTGTTACAATGTTAGCATATACCTACTTTGTTTAATGTATTTGCCTTTAGATTACTAATAGTTTAAGAGGTTCAAAGTAAATAATCTATTATAAATTTATGTTGTATTAATTAGTGTTATATTTATATAAAAGGAGCCACTGAAGTTCTTTACCTTCTGAAACGTGCTATCCAGAAATCTAGACTTGCGTAAGCCTCTCTATGCTGGGCAACCGGATATGCCCTAAAGAACATACAGTGCGTGTATCTACTGCACCAGTGACAAGGGGTATTGAATACGAGTATTTTGGATTGGAACAAAGTGTGACATAGACTAAGTAAATGTGTCTTGTAATGATAAGATTATTTGTCGCGTCCCAACCATGTTATCACTGTGGGACAATCGAACAATGTGTCCTGATCAATCATTATTGTCTCATACGAATTGTGATTATCAGTAAACGTTCAGCATATTTTAAATAAATGCATTTGTTGTACAATATATATAATATACATAGTTTCTTCTTCAGAGATTTTGTGTAATGCATAGAAAAAGAAAATACTTGCACACGAGCAATCTGAAAATAACAATGAATTAGATTACATTATAGATTACCAATTAGGTGTATATAAGTCGTATATTGTCAAAAGAAAATAATAATTTCATTCAAAATATCCCAATAATTTAGATAGAAATATCCCGTTTGTAAATAGTTCCATGGATCCATTTTTTTTCTCCACTCCATTCATGCCATTACAAAACGGAAATTCCCAGAATGTCGGTGCCAGTGCTTATATGACGACCTTCTGAAACAAACACGCCGCTAGTTAGTGTTTTGGTTAGAACTAAACACGTCTCCAGTGAGCAATTGCTGTATTCGCTTCAAGGTATCGTCTTACACCGGTATCGGGTTCCCCTTTATTGGCCGTAACACATGCTAACAACATTTGATACTCAAGCGGTATGGCTCCTATAGACCGCTTTAACTAGGTACGACCGACCCAGTCCGAACTCGCCAATGTTTTAGCCATAGCACTTATTTCGTTCGTATTCGGTTCAGTATTCGAACTATTTGACAGTAATTTTGCATTGGTCGTTACGCGTCATTTTCTTTTTTAATATTTGGTGTTTTTGGATATGAGATGTGTTTATCGAGAAACATATCTAAGGTTATTATTGGGACATCGAGATTTTAGTACATTAGTATTGATCTTAAATTCCCTACAGCATTACCAACGAATAAAATGTTGTATATCGAGTATTCGAATATACGAATTTTAATTATTTGTTTGTCTTTAGACAATTTCCCTAAAAGTCGGCAGGTAAAGACGCCGACATTCAAGTACATGTATATTCAAGTGACCTCCTTCAAGACGCCTTGACAGCTCTTGAAAGTCGTTCACAAAACTTCACTCGTGCTCCCTGTATATACATTATACGTCGACTGCCGCATCCCTTTATTAATGCCAACGGTTAGGTCAAAACGCAATGCAAATATTGACCGTGGACTGCCGAAGTGTCACATAGGGGCCTGTTTGTTTGTGAGACAATTAGCTTTTGTGGACAAGTTATAATCGCTATTCGGCCGGAAAGAACGTTTTATGCATAGCGGGATATAGTCTGTTCGCATGCGACGTAATTTTGGCGTGTACAGCGTGATTCTACGTAAGTGCTTGACACTGAAATAAACGAGCATATATTTGCTCGTTATGTCCAGATTATTACAAGATGTTGTACTCTGTTGTGACCATTAAATTTGTCCTGTGACGTTGTTAGGGGGTGGATGTGATGGTGGGAGGGGGTCGGGGTCTGGTCCGTGGGTGGGTAGGGGTTGAAGTTTGAAGTTGAGGGCTAGGGGCATATGCCTTGGGGTAGTTAGTGTATACATGTATACACATATGGAATGGAAATAACTCAATTGCTATAAGGTTTTTTAATCATATTAAAGGGTTGGTGGGGTTAATTTGAAGTTGAGGCATGATTTAAACATTTTTATTCAGCAAAGAATGAGGATTGGTAAACAAGCTGTACAGCTTATTTCAATACCGCTCCCCATTCAGGCATGTGATTTGTGTGTGTACGTAATATTGAATGGGGATCAAACTGTCAATTCCGATACGAATGTACACATAGCATACTTATTTTCTAAACCAGTCCTTTTTGTTTTTACTTCTTTGGCTTAAACTTACATTATGAATGACCCATGTTCGCCAAAGCCTTAGTACAGACATGACACGGGCATTATAAGTAGACAGATAATAGTTGAAAAATTACAAATAAAGTAAGGAAACAATTCAACAAATTCCATTATGGAAACAAACATTTAGGACCACGCTTCCGCCAGAATCTGTCTAAATCGTGAAGTGGATGAAGTGACACGGCGAGAACAAATGTTCATTGAGAGATATATCCCAAATGGCCCAAACTCCTTACATCGGTAAAGCCGAGACCGAAGGGCTGATGCTAGGCTTTGGGGAACAGCACACATGTGCTTGGAAGCTGGCAACACCTCCAAGAGCAGACACTGCTTCCGAGCTTACTAGCCCATCCGGGTCCTTCTCCTTTGTAAAGCCAGGTTTCGCGAAAAACAACAAAGTTTTACTTGCTCCGTCGGTATATTAGCGGACTGCACATCTTGAAGACAGTTTCTCGTGTAACTTTCTCGTATAATACGTAAGTACCAAGTTGTGTGTATATTTACGGATCACCGGAAAGGGGGTGTTATAAATCCGCGATAGTTTTGGTATGTGACATTCCACGTGAGTCTCAGTGATAATTGCTGTTAACATCCGCTCCGATAATGTTTTGGCACGGATTGAGGTATTATATAGAGGAAAGGATGATGTCAGATATCTTGTGTTGGTCTCTAAGTCGGTTGCGTGAATTGGTTCTGGCGACACATCCATTGTGAATGTAAAATCTTCTGTGGGAAGATTCTGAGGGGGAGAGAAAGTTTGTGACCTTGACCTTTCGTATCGCCTTGACGCTACGCGACTGGTTCCAGATGCGGCCAACAGGCATAACACGTATCAGAGCACGGAGATCTTTATTCGTTCCCCTCATGCTTTCGTTCTTTCCTTCATTCTTTGATAGAATGATGCCAACAGATCTGTCCTATGTGTTGCTGGGAAATTAATACGCAGGGATAGAAATGTGTCAACATCGGTTAACAGAGTTATCTTGACCGGCTGGGCTGCACGTGTCGGCCATATTTTCTCGGCCAAATCCGCTTATAACTATTCCTGCACACGTATATTTAGGCTATGTTTATACCTCTTGTCGAGACAATCATGCGGCTTTTGAATGCGTTGTTTTGCTTTGGTTAGGCGTGTATGGAAATGTTATCCTTACAACAGTTATGCGTTTTTGAATTTGCCGAAATTGTTAACATATTTTCAGAAGGATAAAACATATACAAAAAACGTAAAGAATGTTCTGCATTATTTGTTGATAATATCGTAATATTATAGAACAAAATGTATATTCAATGGATTATTATTTTTCATAATATAAGAATGCAGTTACTAAATTTAGGAAAAGCAATTAATGTATTGTTGATAACGATCGACACTATTAGTAATAAGTAAAAGTATACTATAAACTCCAATACGAACAGCAATAACAAATAGTATTAAAAGCAATTCTGATAATATAGCTATTAGCCTATTACCGTATGTCTTCTTGCTGGTATGTTATAAAGTAAATAAGAAAATTAATATGCTTTACGTTAGTGCGCACTTTTTAGTGCATAAGATACATATACAATTAATTTCAAGTTATGTAGAAAGTTTGAAGACTACCCAATAACCTAGTGAACGCTGTGGGTGCCAATTTCTCCAGGCATTGCCAGATTAGTTATCTCAGAGGTTCCAGGTGTCTGCATGTGGATGGTGTGCGCGTATCCTACTCATTTTCGCAGGTCTACTGCAACATTCAGCGCTACGGATGTTGCGGGTTTCATTCTGCTATATAGAGATATTTAAATTCAATATGGCCCCTATATACTAGTATAATGGTTATGCAGAATTCAGATATAATCAGATTTTAAGTTCAATAGTAAATACTCTTGAATCGTGTACATGATTATTGATTTTGGGTTTCATATAATTTCGAAGGTCATTATTCTTGAATCTTGTAAAGGCTTGTTTTCAATTCGTATGGTTTCAAATACCATTATATTTCTGTATCCTTTACATGATTATGTTGGTTTCGTATTGTTACTGATGCCATTACTCTTGAACATGAGTATGTGGGCTTCGTATAGCTTTTCTGTACACAATTACAGATATGGCTATTAGTTATAGCAAGTGTCAATTGTTTCCTTTTGATTTCGCTAGACAGACACTTCTTGTAGCTGGAGTATAATTGTTCTAAATCGTTTAATATGATGAAATGTTTGTCGGTTAAGAACATAACAGAGTTTAATTGCGTTTCTGGGACTCGACAAACTGCAGGCCTACTTGATGCTTCAATGGCCAGTTAGCTGCATTGTTTGTCAATCGAGGTGTCTGGTGCTATCAGCTATGATTAGTATGCTAACACTCTCGGCGTAATAAACCATAGTGACCTTATGATTAGGCGGTGTATAACTGTTGATTGAGTGACGGCTATCGAGTGTTGTCTGTTTCGTAATTGATCACACGTTGTAAAGGATCCAATGGTATCTCCTGCCTGCTCATTTCCTTGTAGATTACACGTGGGTGTGTTCCAGTAGCAGTGTTGTGTCTATGTTAACCGCGTGTGTATGAGTGATGTGGGATATTGACAAACATATTTCAATTTTATATGCGTTGAAATGAACTATTTTGACTCGTTTTATTATTTATCTTTTATTAATGGTTGTATTTATGTATTCTACATGTATGTAGGTGTGCCAATGTTACAGGTGAATGGAAAATTTTAAATAGATGATGAAAACTTATTTCTACTTTCTTAACTGACAAGACAGACATGCTATTTATGTTTTATATTTTATACGAGTTTTGTGTTTGGCTATGAAGTTTTGTGTTTGGCTATGAAGTTTCCTGTCGTCGTTGGCAATATCAATTATTTACGATCACTGAAAACAAAACCAACTCATGACTGAGACCGCGTATCCATCTCGAGCCAAACATTGAATATCACCACCCGCCACTTTCAGTCCACTTTGTTTCAATCCACTTTCAGTCCACTTTCAGTCCACTTTTTTTTCAATCCACTTCTAGTCCACTTTCAGTCCACTTTCAGTCCACTTTCAGTCCACTTTCAGTCCACTTTCCACTTTCAGTCCACGTTCAGTCTCCCTCTCAGTCTCATCCCGAATCTATTGACAGCTGTTATACATACACAGATCACTGGCATGGGGTGGATAAACCATTATGTTATTTCGATCCTCGCTGAAGAATGTTTCGTAACAGCGCTGCAAGGAGTCCCACACGCACATATGTACACTTGTACCTGACATTATACATTCGCATGGATAATTCTATCATGCCACCCACATCCGCGCCAAAGCTCTCGGCAGGGTATTGCCAGCGATTAGTCTCTGCCTTAAATCGTGCTCAGGTGCAAATTGTTTGAACATGTCTATGCGCTCGTGTCAAGCCGTGTATATTGAACAAATTTGTACAAATATGCGTAAAACAGCTGCCGCGTTCAATAGTTAATGGGATGTGCTCACAGAAGCTGGTAGTCGTGGTGGTAGTATAGATGAACTCCGTCAGTGCTGGGCAATGGTGGGTCTAGTCCCGACGTACGATCTTTTTGAAGATCACGATAGTCTAGACCAGTATGTCAATAGCATTCTACCTCCATCAGGTGAGATTTCTTTCTCAAAATATTAATGTTTTCATGAATATTAATGATGGCCTTGATGTAGTACTAGCGTAATAACTCAAACTGTCATGCGATTCTCTTTCTAGGCTGATAATTCGTCAATAATATGTTTTGAAGTAAACAGTGACAACCCACATTGCATGATGAAATTTACATGCGATTAAATAATTACAAAACGTATATTAATTAACAGTGTGGCATTCACTACGATATGAGATAAATTTAGCGCAAATATATACATATTAAAAAGATGGTAGAGTTGTCAATAACAAATGAATTTTGAGATCGAAAACACGATATCATTTGTGCGAAGGAGCTGCCAAAAATGACTATTCTTATTAAACACTTTTAAAAGAACATTGCCCGGAATGGCTATACTTATTATTATAGATTATTGCCTTCGTGTGGACAGTTAAAACAATACTAGTAAATTTACTTTTGTAAGTTATAGATTCGTAACTTAATTGAAATGTATTACAACTACTACATTTGAAAGAGGTCTGTCTGTCAATGTCGTGTTGTGATGTTCATTTCAAATGATGACTGTGACATGTGCTTGTATGGTGAAATATACTTGAAATCGACATCATTACGCTCTGCAATAAACTACGGCCTCGGTGTAATGCAGTGATATTGACTAGTGTTAGTAGTACTACCGCTTTGTAAAAATCGACAAACGTAACATTTGGCAGTGTTTTGAAAACGCTAATATTTATATCGTTGACAGAGAAAATAAATCGATTGACAAGGAGAAGGAATTGTTCTCGGTGATATTTTTTTTATTATTGATAATAATGCATTTTTAATGAAAGAATGAGTTTTACTGGGTCTGTCGATGTGTAATGGTATAGTCGTGATTATTTATTCATTGCAGGTAGCTGGGTTCAGAAATATAGTTTACGTTATGTTGCTGAAAGAAATAATTTAAAACATGTATAACTGATTAAGTGACTATTCGTAATTCAAATAGTATCATTGATATACAACAACACAATTGATACCGGCATGATTTCCTTTTAATAACACTGCTTTCGTTTTATAACGATTCAAAATAAATAGTAGACCTAGGTGTTTTCTAGAAATGAACAGTATTGACTATGTATCAAATTTCTTAATAAAAGTATCTATTTTAAAACAAAATACATACTAAGTAAATAGGAACTATATTTAAATGTGGCATCTTGAATGTACAAATTGTAACTTAACATAGTTAATGAACTAAATTAACAAATGTATTAGATTATATTATAATTACCTTTAAAAGACGCTTGAAGGAAATGTGTTGACATTTTCATTCCAAAATCTTTTTCCATATAAATTGTAATCCGACGCCAAATATTACTATAGATTCTGTAGTAGATATTAGGGTACTCTGTAGATATATAATCCCCTATATACGCATGGTATGTGTTAACGAACTGAAGAAACATAAATTGAATCCCGTGGACAAAATGTCGATTTCATGGATCAACTTTGGTGATATCATTGTACCTTGTTAATGTCATTTCGTAGTGTTATGCATCAATTACACACGTGAGTGTGCATATAGATCGACAGACTGATTACACACTGGTAGTAACACATCCAGTTAAATGATGCACCCATGATACTAGCTTACAAATACACGTGCATTTAAAAGATTGGTTTAAAAAAAAAAATACCAGCAAACACTATGACTACTTTGAAGACATAGTACAGATCCCAATCATAGTCCAGTAGCAAATAATGTATACCGATATGCGATCATCGTTTATTTCATATTGTCGAATCATTCAATTACTAGTAAAAGTGCACATTGTATGTTCATTTCAGTCAGAAGCCTGTCGTACGTTCAAGTACAATGTCTGTAACAGATTGCATGTCACGGCTATATCTGTCTATCACTGTATTCGTATACACCTTGAAATCGACACCGCTGTCAGTCAAGTGTATGGCTATCAAATTTCACTACAACATTGATTGGTTCGTTGTATTATATATAAAATAAATAGATCTGTGTATATTCATAGTATTTCTGTTCCCCTATTGCCAATATTTACAAGGAATTTTCCATCAGAGCAGTTTCGTGTAAAAAATGACTGACTAATGCAATTATATATTATTAGTGCAATTAGTTTCATTGGCCGTTATAGAACCGGAATTACGAGATAGGTATCAATAATTTATTAAAGTGACTCGCTCCTTGAACTATTTGCTACTGGAACTGTTTAGCTTGAATAGCAAATAACGTTCACATTAATTTCATGCTGTTTATCTCTATTCTGTGATTCGGAAAGTGGGCAAGATTAGTCTGGGTATGAATAGTTGCCGTCATTAGATGTCTCGACGTCCATAGGCTACTGGGCATATCATTGGCTCCATGTCCGTACCAGATGGACGTATGTGAATGTTTATACCTTGAAAATTATATTTGGAAATATTCGCAATTAACTGTGAAAATCATCGGATGTGTATGGTATTAATATTTATGTGGGTTTCTTTTTGTGTTTTTTTTTAATATAAATAGTAAATTATGTACTGTTGATGACATTAGTGATTGGGGATAGTATTAGTACAGTATACCTGTAATATCCAACGTTGTTAAAGTATAGTAAATTTACAACGTTATTAACTTATAAAAGTAATGATCTTGGACGGGATATTGACACATATTAACTTACAAATACAGTCTACAGTGTCAATTCCAGCATGAGAAGACCGTGAGGCGAGGGGGATGGGGAGCTGATGGTTGGCACCGCACCTCAGAAAGCACCAGACATATTTGCAATAGGAAGGAAAACCCATACAATTGCGCAATTAATGGGTTAATGGCCTTGGTACCTAGATACGAGACAGTTGTTAGGGTCCGAGTTCTAGTACAGATGTAGTGTAGATGTATACAAGTACGAGTATTATTGACAGGTACTGTATAGATAGAATTATTTGGCAATGCATTGAAATGATAGAAATCGGCGTCAGGACACCTATTTTCGTGCACAACGATCAAATTTTTGCTGAAATTTGTAAACTAGACATTCAACCTCACTTTACCTTAAAGTATTAACTATTACACTGTCACAATTTGTACATTCAAGATTCCACATTTAAATATAGTTCATATTTATGTATTGTGTTTTAAAATAGAGAATTATATTAAGAAAGCTGATACATAGGTAATACTATATAGTTTCTGTATTGGTACCCATTAGCCAAGAATACACTATAAATATAAAACCAGAGATCGTGTTGTATTTTGTCTTTGATCAGATTTTTTTTTATCAGTTATACGTGCATTCATAAAACGCCATGACGTAAGTACAACACGCCGAAAACATTGTTTTGAACTGATGCAGAGTATATGTATACGCTAGTACATACCCAAAATAGCTGAGTCATCCAAGTAATAGTATTCGTCATGATGCGTGCATAATTACCCCGCAACGGTGTGATGCAATGCTCTCTCCGCACTATATCCACGCATAACATCGCTCAGATATGCATGTTCTTCATAGTCAATTATTTTCACATTCTCCTTTTCACATTAATAATGTCGAAATCACTTACAGATGTCATACTAGCAAAGTGTTAATGTCTATTTAACGTGTATTTTGTTTGTTTATTTTTGTATAAAAGGAGAAACCTTATTGTCGTGTATATTCTTGGAAAGCAGGAAAATATTTAATCCTTGGCCAAGAAGGGACGTAAATTAGGCGGTGGCAGTTACGTGTTATATTGATGTTGGTTTCAAGGGCCCCAGTCTATCAATGACTGGCCTATTCTTCGCGGCCCATGCAATAATATTGACCGACCACGACTTCACAATAGCCGTTGGTAATAGAGGCGGTCGCGGCAAATCCGTGGTACCCGCTAATGCACTAACATTTACAAAGCTACATGGAGAGCAAAATGACGGACAATAGGGTGTACATACAGAACGGGTGAACTTCGCCACCCGGTTATGTGTTTGGCTGTGGAAAGAGGCAAGACTTGCTTGGTTTACATAGTGTCCCATGGGCGTGGCAGGCATAGTGCCCTCGGTCCGCGATGACCTAGGGGTCGGGCAAGGTGTGATTGCCGTGAGACTTGTCCCCTACCCCCACCACCCATTCCACCACCCCCCACCCCCGAGACCCATATGTCATCTTCTGGAGCTATGATAATTCGCTGAGTGCCAATTATGCAGGAGCCGTAAAAATGAAATTCGATCTGTTATCAGTGGAAGGGTGTAATTATTCGTTCTGTGTTCTTAGGAAATGGTGGTTTTAGCTGGAGTTATGATGGTGGCTATAATATCTGTGGAGTTTATAAAAACTGGGGTGAAATAGGAGCTATTGTTCTTCGTGAAGCTCTGTTGACAGATACTACTAACAGACATATATTATTTATCGTAGTATGAGCTACTTACCACAAATGGTCATTATTGTAGAGTTCTATAATGTTTACTTTTCCGTACGTGTATAAGTGTATACGTAAAATCTTTGTAGGAATTGTTTTTATGTTCAAGGCAGTGATGATTCAAACTGATTGTGTATTTGTGTGAACAACGGTTGTCAGATTATGAATAGGAACTCTTAGTTTGGTGTATTTACGTTTGAATGACATGTTTGACTTGCATACTCCTACTGAAGAAATGAGCTTAGGGTAATGCCGAACCGCCATTGTCAGGCATTGACTTTCTCCTTCAGAGAATGTTGACACTTGAAGGCAGATTGTTTGCATTTCGTAAGTTGATTAAGAACTGAATATAGGGCAGCGTGTGGTATTAGTACGCACACAGGACGGATAGGAATAGAACAACATAAGGAGTCACAGCGGCACCAACGTAACGTCTACATCAAATATGTTGTCCATCTTTGAATTATGCGTAAGATTAGTTCATATTCCGTTTTTGAACTATTCCCTTTTCCCTTAGTCTTAATCAAACCGCAACACATATGATCCATATTTCTGATTTATCGGCGATATATGACGTCCAGTTTAAGATAATGTCAACAGAAGGCAGCTATACTTTATATCCGAGCGAGTGTGTATGTATACCGTACGCTATTGGCCGCATGCATAGGGTCGTCTGCTAGTTGAGAGAAGCAGACGTGTAGGTGGTGTAGGAGGCGCCTGAGCATTGAACAGGTGATGGTGTTAGGAGATTGGGTGACGATTCACCAGGTAGGAATATTACAGATATACTGAACGTCCTCTGTTTTGCAGGGATTGGCACTATTTCGTACGCTGAATTCCAATGCTCGTTAGTACAGATGTGTAGGTATAGACTGTAGAGTACAAACATTGTCATTCATTACAATGTCGTTCAAATTTCGTACGATAAGGATTGGTCCGGATTTGACACGGGTGTTTTAATGTTTCTTTAGCCTCAAATTAGTCATTCTTTAAGTCAATTCCGACCCCCCGCCGCTATTCCCACCCCCATTTCCTATTTAGTATGCAAGTGTAATCCTATTTGATGTTATAATTGATAGTCTATGTACTCTTTTCAATATCCGTCCCATGAATTCATTCAATGTCAGGCATCAACATTACGAAACCTTTTTTTTGAGTACGTGCATGTTCAACTCGAAGGTTTTGTTCACAAATCCCCATATCAAATTTTATCACGAGCATGAAATCGTACTCAAAAGGTTTCGTAATCTCGGGGCCATGTCTGTTTTTAATAATCGTGGCAAGACAAGTATTAATTGTCAGAGGAATAAGTCAAACTCCATCCTACTCGAAACACGAAATCTGATCCCGTGCCCTGGGGGTGTGAGACAATTCCTGATGAGTCCAACAGACAACAAAAAATTCCCGGTGGGATCCCGTATTTAGATTTGTCCATCAGTACAGAGGGGGTCCTGGTCCTCTTGTCTTTTCCACCCTGTCCTCTTAGTTGCCCCGGGCCAGGGGGGGGGGGGGGGGGGGGGGGGGGGGGGGGGGGGGGGGGGGGGGGG
>JAUTBX010013462.1:0-14086 GCA_032361465.1 Lepetodrilus tevnianus | reverse complement strand
TTTGTCCCCCGTCCCCCCCCCCCCCCCCCCCCCGATGTCTGAATCTCAATGTTACTACTGGATCACACAAACAATAAGAACATAGGTATGGCGCATGATAACCGGATCCAGTCACGAATGTGTCAACAATACTAGAAATACTTCAATAGAACTCCGCCTTTTGTGACCACGGCGTATCTGGTGCTAGCAGTGTATGGTGTTGTTGACACTGTGTGCATGCATGTGCGCTAGAAGTACGGCGGTTGGCCGTACCTTCCACGAGGTATCGTGTACGGCAGTTGTCAGATGACGTACGTGGACTGACACGGCAGACTGATGAGAAGTCCAGACCCGATTTGTAACTACCCAGCCAATGCTCCGCTTAAGTCGGTCTGACATGTCATAGGCATGGCAACATCATTTTTCACTTGAATGTAATGTTAAGTAGATGTTGTGAGTGATGGTTAGTGTCCTATGGTCAGCGAGTACAATATTCGTGGGACACTTTTAGTGGGTCAAGTTTATATGAAAAATATTTTGTTAATAACCAACTTTTTTTTCCGAGGTTACGTAACAATCGTCATAATTCACCGTGTTCAGTATAATAAACCCGGAGTGGGTCTAGATTTCGTGGGGAGACGCAATCGAGTTTACAACTCAGTTTGTAATTGAGTGTTTTCACTTAATTAGGTCATAAATATATGATGTTTTGACATTTGCGGGATGTTATTGAAATTCGACATGGCAAATGTCATTTGAACTCAGTGCGTTATGGACAACTGCTTCCTAAATCATGACTATTAAATGACGTTTGGATAAAGAACTTTATCACCGTGAAGTCTGCAATCCTAAATACATAATTTTCTTATTCATTGTCTACTTTATTGGGAATAGGCACTTACACAACGCATTTTATAGTCGTGTTATCTTTATATAACGTTCCCATGTGAAGTGCATTATAACATAGGGATATGGCCGTCTCTGTGTCATAGGCTCCAACAGCACCAAGGCTTCTGGGATAAGTCCTTCCATGGAATGTACATGCTACCCTGTAGATCCACATCTCCTGGCTTCATCTTTAATGTACATTAACGGAGCTTCACAGTTGGACGTTTCTCTGTAATAGGCTACCTCCGCGTACAGGTAACCCTCCCATAAAGGAGCCCAATAGAGGAATCGAGCTATTAACTTCTTATAAACAGCCGGCTACATAAATCTACGAACAAGTCAGTGTGATCAGTATCACTAATACATTTCCATTTCTTCGTAAGAAGGTAACGGCGATATAATCGTCACTGTCTGTCACTCGTGGTGTCATGGTCATCGTTTCGGGAGAGCAGTGTAGTTGTACACCCCAGGCGTACACATATACAACATCTAGCAGCTTTATGGGCTTCATGTTGTTATAAAGGGGCGTTTTTCATAGAGTTTTGTGTTCCTTTTATGGACATTGCCATTAGCTAGCTTCAAATGTCATGTTTGTCTTGTGTCGCATTTTAAGAGAAATATATGTGTAGAATAGTTTTGTTTGGCGGTAAAGAGTTTTGTCCACAAGACATTCAAACATATTATATATTTTGCTTTTCTATATTATGAAGCACTCATCAATGTGTAGTTAGTTTCGAGTCTGTTCTTAGCATCATCTATAACCGAATACCCCCGGGTATGCACATATTTCTAAAATACTGGGATAATCAGAATAGTTCAAGGCCAACTTGTTCGACCAGTTCGTCGTCGAATGAGAATATTTGTCCCGGTACACATGAAACATGTGTGTATGTTGGGTGCATATGTGTGTGTGCATTTGTGTGTCCATCTCCTCCTTTCTCCCTCTCTCTCTCTCAACATTTTCTATATAGGACCTCATACCGGTATTCATAACAGTTCTATAAGCATACATAGAATACTACATGTTATGGTCCACTGGTTGACTGTAGTTCTATTCAGGGTACATCGTGTCCTAGATTCTTGAAAAGGGGTCACGATTACATCTGCTTCAGTAGTCAGTCCTACTTTTATAACGGAATGAAAACATATGACTACCATGTGACTATGATTCAGTTACCAATGAGTCATTTAGTATGTGTGTCGCTATGTTTCAATGCTAAAATTCCCCTTTAAACCAAATGTTAAGATTAATGTTTTCATAACTACTGCACACATGGGCTGGTATTCATAAAGGGGCTTAAGTCCGTTTTTGATGACAAAATATATAGCAAAAACTGACTTAGCCCCTTTATGAATACCGGCCATGGTGTTTCGCCTGTTTAACAATTAGATCAGCAGTCCATGTATATGAAGGTATATTATATGGATGTATTGTAGCTAGACTAGGTACATGTCAAACTGCTCTACTTTCCACGGAGAGCTGTGTGAGATGCTAACAGACCTCTGGGCGTGCATGCTTTAATATTCGACTGTTTTCATTTATTCAAGCCCAGATGGGCTTACAATCACATAGACACAACTTCAAATAATATACATCGTATACACCGGTCAACGATCTATAGGATGAACTTAGCACTGGGCAAGTTAATATACCATTTGAATTCATGTGTCCTTTACACACATGTCTTAACAACCGTCCTAAAGGACCTGCATTGGTTACCAGTTACAGCCAGAGTTGATTTTAAACTTCTATGTATTACATGCAGATGTCCTCATGGCACCATCCCAATATATTTATCTGAACTTCTTGTCCAATACATTCCAGCTCGTAAACTTCGTTCTGAAAATCATAGTCTTTTGTCAGTCCTTTCCTACAGACTCTCTTCCTATGGATTTAGATCTTTCTCGCACACTGTGCCTGTTCTGTGGAACTTATTACCCCTTGAAATCAAACTTGCTGGCAATCTAAGCATTTTCAAAGCTAAACCTAAGACCCATCTTTTCTTATGTCACTAATCATTACTTTATCTGAATCCCTCATAGTTTTATGTAGCGCCATAATGAGCATGTGTGCTACATGGAATAGGCACGTTATAAATATGCATTATTATTATTATATGTACTAATCTCATATATTGAATAAATAATGCATGTAGAAAACCTTTTCAAATACTTGTTCTTCTATTAAACCTTGACATGGTCATACGCTACAATAATGTTGTTTATGCTTCATATCTGAATGCGCACACATGTATGTGTACTAGTTTGTAAAGTGATCCTGTTTATAGGCGGATACGGTCCAATGCTTACAGAACCAGAGATACTGGTATACAGCTAATAATACCACACATGGAATGTGTTTCGTTTGGAAATATGTCCAGGAAATAAAGCATAACATTGGTAATCTAGTTCCTTATAAGTTCCTGTGTTACATGCTGGTGGGTTAAACAATTGCTACAATGTATTAAACCAGTTTGTAACGCAATTAGAAGGAAATATGTGACGACACAAACATCCCATTTTGATTGCGAAACTGTTTTGAGTACGAAGTCATGATCAACTTAGTTTTATTCACAAATCTCTATATACAATTTGAGATAAAGCAGGAAACCGTACTTAGGAAGTTTCGTAATCTCGGGGACTGTTCTCATTATAGGTAAATACTAGTATTAAGTTTAACCAATGCTCAATTGAGCGTCCTACACTAGTTGCATTGACATCTGGTAATGTTTATATCTGCAGGACTTCAGGTTCGTCTCGTGAACGGCAAGTCAACCGATCAGTACATCTCAGGGCGGGTGGAGGTATCTAACGACAATGGAACGACGTGGGGGACGGTGTGCGACGACTTCTTCAACAAGAGCGCAGCCATAGTCGTGTGCAAGAACCATGACTTCGTCGATGGAGAGGTGAGACTAGCATTGCAACGTAGCCATGGCTAACATTGTTATTGAAACAATTTAATATTCTTAATTTGTTAAAGTATTAATACTGAGAATGATGATGGAATGTGCTCTGCGTGTAGCAATGCATCAATGAAGAGAACTGTAATTTGCCTGTGGTCGTGATGGAATTATAATAGTTTCATCATACATCCGTATTTTGTAATCAGCGTTTGGTGTTGTTTGATGATGTATTGCTATTGGTGTTTAGATGTGTAGAGGAATACTCGTAGGTATTCCAACAGAATTGTAACATACATGAATGCAATACATCATGGATTGTGACGACGTCACCCAAATTTACAACTAATTCCGTTAAATCCTGCTTTGATAGTTATATGATAACTTCGAATTAATGCACAGCAAAATAAGTCCGATGTCATGTAACAGTTAAGTGTCCGGGATAAGACATGAATGCTCAAACATAAACCAAGACAGCAGTTGTGAACGTGTTCTAGGGTTCTGTCTGATCCTGGAACTGTCATTACTGTGATGATTCTCGTTTTACAATATATTATTTCGGTGGTACATGTAGACCTACTTGCGAAATATAATCATCTACCAGGGGCGGTATCCTATAAACAAGTTTTTAACTGACTTAAGTCAGTAACAAAAACCTTAATTATCAACCTATTTTGACCAAGTTTTCTGTTTTGGGCTTAGTCAAACTTTACCGAATATATGTCTAAAACTTCAAATTAATCCAATAAAGAAAGCTTAGTTAAAACGTGTCGCAAAGTTAGTGTTTTGCTGACTTAAGTATTAAGATGTTTATAGGATACCGCCCCAGACTTATAATTCATATTGGAACATTAGTCTCCGTGCACACTCCTCTTCCTATCGCTGTCTAATAGTTGTGATATTATATTTTGGTTTTAATTCACAGGCGATATCCAAAGCTTTTTTCGGAAGTGGTAGTGGCGCGGTGTTCCTCGACGACGTGGAGTGCACGGGATTCGAACCCAGTATACAGGCCTGCAAGAAGACCGCATGGAAGGACCACGACTGCGACCACACAGAGGACGTCGGCGTCTACTGCTACAACAACACCGACGATGGTAATTCACAATTAAAGAAGTAACATATATAAGACACATACCGATTCACTCCCACCGAGCCCAAAAATGAAAATATATGTCTCCTACGTAGCCCAAATTAAATTGGGATAGCTCAGCCTAATGTTTTGATAGCAAATTAGTATTAAGGACTATGGTCTGTTTTGATATTATTAAGTGGATATAGCCATATCAACTTTTAAATTGAACAAATCATGTATTTGAAAATAAGACTATGTAGCCTATTATCTAGGTGTTTTCTTCTTTTCTTTTTTTTAATTGGGGTTTAAAGTCGGTTTCTAAAATGTTATTATTTAGGTAGATATTGTCCTAAATTGCAGGAATGCTACATACGCAGATGTATTAGTATAATGTATAAATAGTGGCACACTTCCTTTGAGGAATATTAAATTATGAGTTGCCGAGAGCTATACATGCTAAAGATGCTATTCATAGATTAGCCATCTGTTGACTTACTGAGGTTGTATGCCTAGAAGCATGAATAATCAAGTACGAAGCTTTTTAGAAATGAATCTAGTGTGTCGAAAGTCGTTGTAAATGTATTTTGTTAATGTAATATTTATCACTATTTATTTACCTTGCCCTCTATGTGTGAAGTGCTTTGCTATCTGCTGATCTATATTGATCCTACTGTGTGAATTCCAAATAATATGAAATTATCTCTGGTTAAATCTGACCTTCGTATGCGATGATTTCCTACCGCTAGGATGCCCCTAAACAATATGTGTGACAACCATGATCGATTTGATAATATTTTCTCCGAGGCACAAAATAATAGTTAAATATATGTTCGTGGCATAATACTAGTTATCATAGACAAAATAATGAACGCATAAGTTGTACTATCAAGTTGCAACATTAGTAGTAGTAATTAGTGAAAGCAAACTGTTATTATATAACCAAACAACATTTAAATACACATGTTCAGATATTAGAGTTGATTTGACGATAAAAGAATAGAGAGAGAGAGAGAGAGAGAGAGAGAGAGAGAATAGTTTATTTCAGTGTCACATGGCAGGACATATACATGTTAATATCAGTGTTAAAAGATTTGCATTATAGTATGTGTATAAATAATATGAATAATAAGTATGTACAATAAATAGTGACTATACATAATACGTAATATAATCATAGAAGAACTTAATACGGGCTGTCCTGTAGGAAATGTCCTAACTCTAAGGTAAGCATTACTTCAACCATAGACCACACCATTGCTAAACTTTGAGTTCCGGTTGCCTTTCAGTTATTTCGTTGTGTATAGGGATCCCTTACAGTGTACTGTTTGGATACTTTGAACATTGAGTGATATTAACCTATAGAAGTCCTCAAGATTCATTCAACTTCACTATTATGACTAAACCTAACCTCCGTCAAAAAGTAGTCATTATAGCCGGATGTTCGAGGATGCACCACTAACTGCCATGTCAAAGGGAGATAATGTAAGTGATGGCTCGCCTATATATGTTTGTGTGGTTGCAGTGTTCAAGATGCAACTGGACGAGGGAGCCACATACCCCACCCTCAACTCCATGTGGGGTCGTCTGGAGGTGGCGCTAGGGGACATGAAGTGGGGGAGCGTCTGTGACGACCAGTTCAACAACTTCGCAGCAGCAATAGTCTGTACCAACTTCGGATTCTCGTACGGACAGGTAAAGCAGCGGATAGTTTATGTCTGGACATAGAATATTACTCGCCTTCCTCTCGATCATAGTGGCATCCACATCGTATTCAGTCAGCACCTACTACACATTCCATACAACGCCTAAAGTCCAATGAAGAACAATAAGTGTTCACTCATCACATAACAGCTTCTTTCCTCCACCAAGCAAAATTAATTTTGATCTTCTATGTCGAACGTAACGATTTGATAAATTATCATTTGTTCATGACCATGTGTAAATTGTTCATGAGGCACTATGTGGATATTTTCATTTTCTTAATCGTCGTCTAGTCTTTGCCGTGTTCAATGTTGCTTACTGTGTAACCGTTTCTCTGGCCCGCATATCGATAAGTCCGTTACGGAAACAACTAAGTGTGCATATTTGAACAGGGACAAACGACAGAGGTAAGGAGGCAGTAGGCATCATTGTGTGGAGACAGTAACAATGGTTAGACAGACTTCTAATGGAGTTGACCGCCACGTGTATTGCAGCGCCTGACGCACGAGTCGTTCAAAAAGGGAGAGAGGACGTACCTGGACGAGGTGAACTGCCGAGGGACGGAGAGCTCGCTCCTGGACTGCAGGCACAACAGCTGGAGGACCCACGACTGCGGCAGGGAGGAGGATGTGGGCGTGGCTTGCTTCAACACAACGGGTAACCGGAAGTCCAGCTTCAAATTTCCATTATCATTCAATTGACAAACGTTACTGCCCGGCATTCATGACTTGGCCTGGATACATTTTAGAGAGCATTGGCATACGAACAACAACAATAATAATAATGATAATTTTTTTATTTTTTATTTCTTCAATACAGTAGACAATCAACTGAAACAAGATTAATATATATTTATTCAGGTTGGAATATGTTAAATGGAAGATTCCAAGTCTTACTATTAATGGTCAGCCTTGTGTGAATTACATCAATATAGAACATGTTAAAAACAACACATGTTTCACATGGTTTCAGTCCGGCTCCGATCCCACAATCTGTCAATCCGGAATGTTGGCGCCGTACAGCTGTGGAGCGCTGGGGAGGGCTGGATGGAGATCTGTGACAAGGGCTGGTCGGACGAGGACGCCAGGGTGACGTGTCGTGAGCTGGGCTACAAGGACGGGATAGCGCTGAATGGCTCGGCTCTAGCTGGACACACGTGGGGCAACCCGTGGGGGGATCACCCCTGGAGTAACATCAAACCCGTGAGCTCGTACAGCAGTGTCAACTGTACGGGGGAGGAGGAACACCTACTGGATTGCCAGATGGTGAAGTCCGGCAGAGGGTGCTCAATGTATTCAGCAGGGTCTGTCATATGTTACAACACATCTGTCGCCGACATTGATAACGGTAAGTAGTATCCCTCGAAACATGGCCATGCACCTCCTCTGAATAAATAGTCATGTAGGATCGGAATTTCTGGTTAAAGTAATACACTAGTAAAATGTTAATTTTTGTATTTTCGGTTTGGGGTTATAATGGTTATAATTTAGTTGAGCATGTCACTATTACTGCATTGTTGTGTGAAACAAGGACTGTAGTTGTTTCTTGTCATCTTCAGCAACAATCGTCCGGTTTTCCGATGGAAGTAGCAATTGGGGTCGGGTGGAAGTCCGCCATCTTGGCCTGTGGGGTCAGATCTGCGAGGACTCTTGGTCGGACAGCGAGGCGACCGTCGTGTGCAAAATGAATGGATTTAATTACGGGAAAGCATTTGGCCACACATCTAAGGATATATTGCCTTCGTGGCTGGCTTCTGTAAAGTGTCTTGGGAGTGAGGACACCATTTTGGATTGTAAGCTTGGAAGCTGGGGCGACTCAGCATATACCTGCTCTCCAGCCCACGTTTTGTGCTACAATACAAGTAAGTTGGTGCTACATACTGCAAGAAGGTCCACTAAGTGCATGTATTAACCTCATCTAGCTGATTAGCACATCCATATCAGTTGATTGTCCGTAAGATATACATACGGACTACCTAGTTGATTGTCCGGAAGCTATGCATACACTTTCGTGATAGCTTTGGAATTGTTGTCTACCGTAACATATAACTGTGGTGAATTCGACTATAGTCAATGAAGAAGAAAATGCACAAAATACCACCTTACTACCTAGCTTCCTATTTGTCGACTTTACCGGATAATAACTATATGCCTTGATTTTGATACATCCATTATTGTCACCCAGTTTAGTCTCCTATTGTCGTTAAAACTACTGACGACATTGTGGAAAGCTGAGCACGGTATTAAATATGATTTAAAAAACAGGCGACCATACTAAATATATGAAACCTTGGCATGATAATTAAAGTGTATGTATGAACCCTGCAGACGTCACGTTGAGTCTGGACCAGCAGAGCAAGGGCTACGGGCGTGTAGACATCAACTACGACGGCGTCACGGGCACCATCTGTAACGACGGCTGGTCTGACAGGGCGTCGTCCACCGTGTGTCAGACCCTAGGGTACACCGATGGACGGGAGATGAAGACAGACGTCACCGCCGGGACGGGTCCAGTGTACATGGGCGGAGTCAACTGCCTGTCCGCACACAAAACTCTGTTCCAGTGTAACCACCTGGGGTGGGAGATGTCCGCCTCTCAGTGCAAGGGCCATGAGAATGATGCTGGAGTCCGCTGCTATAACAACGGTGAGGCAACTATAGTTTTAGCATGCTCCCTGTATGAACTATTTTAGTGTACAGTCTTAGTACGTAAGAACCTCTTAGGACTGACGAAGTTTCTAGAATACGGGCCTTGGTGTTGTCATGTTTTTGATCAAAGGTTTGGGAAATGTCGATTTGAAACGCATAAATGAACATGTCTTCTTCGTAGTTACCAATCTGTGGTCCGTTGCTCAGAAAAATTGTAGCGCTACAATAATTGTAACTGGGCTCCCGCCACAATAGAAAGCGTTGACCTTACAATACTTGTAGGCTACAATCCGCTACAATAGTTCTTAGCAACGGGTCCCTGGTTGTCACAAAAAGAATAATGTGTTTCTTTCCACTACGCTATGGTCTCCACTACGTGTACACGTACACAGCCTACATAGTTCTAGACCACCTCCGAGAAGGTTGTGTTCTGGTACGACAGTGTCCACGAGAGAGAGCATGCTCTGGTATATCATCCTAACACTGCTTGGTTGTTTTCAGTACGCCTGCAGCCGGGTTCACACATGGTGGGGGCGGTTCAGATCTACACGAGCGGCTCGTGGAACATGGTCTGCGGCAGAATCGGCTTTGACAACAACGAAGCGAAGGTGGTTTGCAAGGAACTTGGTTTTCCCAACGGTGTCGTTCTTCCCGTGGCAGTTTTTGGACTAATACGGGCTTCTGTCCAACGTCCAAACTTAACGTGTACCGGAAGTGAGGGTAGTCTGCTGAACTGCACCTATGACACGACTCCCAAAGTGGACTGCTCTCCGTACGGTGTCTCGTACGCTTCCGTGGCCTGCTACACCACTGAAACTACGCAAGGTATGGATATATTACTTCATATCTAACATACTATATTTTATATTTGTTGTATTGCTATCGACAGCGAATGTTGGTCAAATTTGAAGACGGAGTTATAGTTTTATGTTCTTAAGTGCTATCCTTAATTATTTCATTATGTCCAAAAAAGAGAGGAAAGTACCTGCATACAAAATGTATCTTTATTGAGAACTACTGTATGTTCTCGAATTCGAATTTTATATTGGAAAATGTAAATTACATTCGATTTATACACCAAAACATATATTTTTCAGGAAGTTCATGTTCCATACTACAAACAATTACGTTCTTAATGAAATACGTTAGTATTCGTGGAAATAAATGGTAAATTATTGAAACAGTACCACACCCTGTCCTGCGATTCCAACTCAAATATAGCTTAAGTGTGAGTCCAACGATCTACCGACTGAGCGAAATGGGTAATCCCACTGATCGAGACCAGTATGAGCATAGACATAGATAGATAGACAATCTTTATTATCCACACGAGGGGAAATTCATTTACGTCGTAATACTAATAGTACATGGTTGATATAATTGCACATAAATAAATAATACAGAGCATCTTATATCACACCCGGCTACACTATTATCAAAGTATTAAATTGTATTTTAATTGTGACTGTTGCAGCTATTCAGTTCACGCTGGAGCAAGGAAGCCAGGATTCCGACCAGGCGTATGGTCGAGTGAGAGTCCACCAGTACCAGACACAAGGCTACGTCTGCAATAAATACTGGGAGAATGCCGACGCCAAGGTCCTGTGCTCGGAGTTAGGATACGCCGGTGGAATCGCATTCAGATACGCAGGCAGATTCCAGGGCCCTTACTTTGTCAATGAAATCAAGTGTACTGGCAATGAAAGCAGGGTTGATGATTGTCCAGTGGGAACTGGAGTGTGCAGTTATACGGAATCTGCTGGCGTCGTATGCTACAACACTGAAGGTGACCGGATAGCTTACGTAGAATATTCTGTACTTATGAAATCCTACCTATCCTATACCTTGTTTTTATTTAAATTAAATACGGCCCTCTCTTGGAATTCCTATGATAGCGTAATATACCAGTATATAATATGTAAAATTACATTGCAGTTAACATTTGCTGTCTCTTGATAAAATTACTAATAGGACAATCGCCATGGCATTTTGCATCCGAGCAAACTATTGCTGTGTACTATTACACTACACACCATCTACATGCACTGTCAACTCTTAACAAACCGTCATACATGTATAGGTGAAATAATCTTAAAATATGTTTATCTTACCTGAATTTTAAAATGATTAATATCTAGTCCCAAGCCCTGTTCCACAGAACACTCGTAGTGCTACAATTGCTCTGTAAACATCATGTATCGGAGTTACGACTCTCATAACGCTACAATTGCTCTGAAACAGGGCTCTGAAACAGGGCTCTGGGATATATCAACGAAGTAGCAGACAGGCAAGCAATCACATATGCACGGTCTTGCGTGAATACTAATCGTTTCTGAACACTTCCAGCCCCCAAGTTGAGGTTCGACCCCCATGGCGGACAGCGAGGGCGTCTGGAGCTGACCATTAACGAAGAGGTGGGGGTCATCTGCGGAGCCGGATGGACGGACTCGAACGCGGCAGTAGCGTGTCATCAACTCGGATACGATGACGGTGTGGCTATTTCGTAAGTTTCTAGGGGTTGTATGTCAACAGTTCTGTTGAATGTTTTTCAAATAATTATTAATATGGTTATGTGGTACGCTGAAAGTTTCATAATGATGTTTTATCAGAGTGCAGTAATTGTAAACCTCGCATCTTGTAACTTCAACTCTGGTGATCATGAATATCTTTGTGGAATGTATGTGGAATGTATGCTAGTGATGTAATTAACCATGCCCTTGTACACTGTAGTATTAATCTTAACGCACCAAATTATAAAACATAATCTTGAACGAATATAAGATGTCATTGATGTCACGTTCAAATACGTGAAACCTATGGTGAATGTAATATTACTAGTATCACTGCGTGTACAGTATATCACCGTTCATATACCGGTCTACATTTCAGATTTAAGAAGAAGACATCGTCAGTGTTTATGTCCGCTGTGTCCTGTGTCGGGAACGAGGAATCGTTATTCCAGTGCAAGAATCCTGGATGGAAGCCGAGCACTATTTGTACGTCATCAGATGCCGGAGCTTTCTGCTTCAAAGACGGTCAGTAGCCAAGTATTGACACAATTGTGTTGTTATGTTCAGCTGTTACTTCTTAACAATGTACATTCCTAGTAATAGCTAATAGTCAAGTATTGTTGTAAAATAATAAATTAACTTTTATTTATTTTTATGGGACATATACCATTGTATGAAGAAGTTATATGATTTATCATTACAAGAATCTACAAAATATTACCAACAAAATTAATTAGAGGCTCGTAACCTCTTTGGACATTTAGCCTACCTACTAGTGTATATTAGAATGTCCAAACATCTACAGGATCTAGGTATTCTTCAAGAACTCTCAGAATCAATAGAAGAAGATTCCTAAAGCCAATTCTGAACTTTGGTAGAAGCTTCCCCACACAATATCTGCTGACCCCTGGTGTATGTTGCTGATATTAATGTATTTTATAGGACCATTGCATCATGGAATGTGATAATGTCGTGTGTTTCCTGTGCAGTGAAGGTATCGGACGGGACTGTTCGGGAGACGATGGCCACAGGCAAGGTGTACATGATGAAGAGTGGGACATGGCGCATGGTGTGTGCGGACAAGTTCGAGCAGCCGGACGCTGACGTAGTGTGTCGGAGTTTGGGCTTCTCCAAAGCCAAGATCCTGCGAACATCACGAGCTGTCTACAATCCGTTTTACGTCAAAAACCTAGGGTGTCTTGGCAACGAAACGAGTCTGGTTAAGTGTGTATACAGCACAGGAAGATGTCCATATTCCGTGGGGCAAGCGAGAGTGCTCTGCTTCACTGACAGTCAGACAGACGGTGAGGATAGTACTCGTTTAGTACATGCGTGTGTCCTTCAAGTGGCTGTCCTATCTAATAAGAATGGTTAGGGTGGCTGGTTTGAGGCGATTGATGTGTGTGTTTTGTGTATGTGTGTGTGTGTGTGTGTGTGTGTGTGTGTGTGTGTGTGTGTGTGTGATGTTTGTTTGTATGTATGTGTGTGTGTGTGTGTGTGATGTTTGTTTGTATGTGTGTGTGTGTGTGTGTGTGTGCGTGTGTGTGTGTGTGTGTGTCTGTGTGTGTGATTGTTTGTATGTATGTGTCTGTGTGTATGTGTGTATGTATCTCTATGTGCATGTTTGTATGTGTGTGTGTGTGTGTGTTTGCTTGTATATATACGTGTGTGTTTGCGTGTGGTTTTTGTGTATATGTGTTACCTATTGGGTTATTAACGTAGCCTCTCGGTATATTTTCTCAGAGCCCAAATATCATCTAGAACATGGATACCATGGGCGAGTTCTGGTGGAGCGCTACGGGATAAACGGAACTATTTGTGAGGAAGACTGGAGGGATGTGGACGCCAATGTTCTGTGCAAGGAGCTAGGATTCCTTGGCGGAGTTGCATACGGCACATCTCAGAACACCACCTTCGAGTTGGTGTGGTTTTCTCAAGTCAACTGTACCGGAAGTGAGAGCAAGCTAGGACAATGTGACATGAACAGCACAGTGTCCTTGAGTTGCAGAAATTCAAAAACCTCCGCTGGCGCACTGTGCTATAAATCTCAAGGTAACGATATATTAGTTGCCTTATTTACAATATTTAGGCACACTTTTAAATAATGTCAATCTATTACACTATGTGTTCAATATGCATTCATACCAGCACATATTAGATGTTCAGGCCTTAAAATAATGCATTTACTTCGCCACCGGCTTCGTGGCGTAATGCTTAGAGCGTCGGCCCGGAGTGCGGAAGATCGTGGGTTCGATCCCTTGTCGCGTCATACCAAAAGACGTTAAAATGTGGTACTTGTTGTTTACCTGCTTGACGCTCAGCATTAAAGGGGTAAAGCAAGGACTGGCCAGCTCGGAGTCAGTATACTGTGTCTGAGTGGGG
>JAUTBX010013351.1:0-14086 GCA_032361465.1 Lepetodrilus tevnianus | reverse complement strand
AATGTTATCTCCGGGAGAATAACATAGTTGTCCTCTTGATGTTATCTCCAGTGGGAGCCAGTTTTGGGTGATAAATACACGTTATCAACACTCCCACATAGGTTAAATACACGTTATCAACACTCCCATATAGGTTAAAATACATGTTATCAACACTCCCACATAGGTTAAATACACGTTATCAACACTCCCATATAGGTTAAAATACATGTTATCAACACTCCCATATAGGTTAAAATACATGTTATCAACATTGCCATATAGGTTAAATACAATTTCCATTACACTAACAACAATAAAGCATTCAAAGTATGCAAGAGCCTGCAAGATGTACACGCTATACCAGGAAAGCGTACCACGATTAATATGAGTTTACTAATAAATCTTGACCTGCCTGCATCTAGAACAAGCAACATTTCATGAGAACAAAGAAAACTAGACCACTGGGTTCTTGACTTTTGACGTTTGTTGGCAAGAGCATTGAAAACATTAGCTCACTTCATAACAGCACGAACTGCTCACTATGTTCTTGTTACGCCTTGTATAAAAAACGCTGCAGTGGACGAGCTCAAAGTGGATTTCTATTGATGAGGGAAGGGGGGTGCTATTGATTTTGAATTTGAGAACTCCTGCCCTTTGCAGTAAAAGCTCAATGTCTAGTCAATGTCTGCACACTGATCAATCTATCGCCTTCTATGCAATTATCGATTGCAGTAGTAGTTAGGAATACTATTACCATAATTTGTGGAGCTTATGAACTGCTATTCAATATTAAAAGATAAGTCAATAAGTCAATATGTTAAGTAGCATTTCTAAATAATGTAGGTTATGACAGTTAAGATATATTTTAAGTCATTCAGGCCATACCCTCAAATCTCCAGGTATCTCTGCCAGACTGAATGGAAGTATTGTCACACGTTTTTAAGAAAGGAAGAAAAAAAGCATTCCCCACGAGAATCATATTAAGACTTTACTCAAATTCCACTACAACCATTTCCCTTAACACATTAATCCACATAACTATGCTCTACACAATTGACATTCTTCTCTCAGCAGGCTGTGCACACCTGTGTTGATCCAGCGTACCGCTACAGCAACATCTGCAAACATATTCTTTAGGTGTGGACCCATCGGGACTGTTGCCATTAAAACTGGGAAAACTACTGTACAGCAGGGAGTACTGAGATACAGGAGCATGCAGTGTTCTAAATTACCGCTGGCCCGGCCATTTCTCGCAATGCTAAAGGTATCCTAAGGGCCAGTAGGAATTCATGTTTTTCTGTAAACATTTGTTATTTGTATCATTATTTGGGCCAGTAGGTTTTCAGCGGTAATTTCTAACACTGAGAGCATGGCTAATGTATGTCCATATGATAACAGGTCCAAAACTCTGTGTTCACATTAGCTGTATCAGAGACAGGTATTTTTGTAAATTTTAATTTAATTTAATTTAAATCTGCGTATTTAAATGGTTAACTGCTCATGAGAAAGTATTATGTAAGCCGATATTCAATGGGGAAAGTCATTCATGGAAGGAGAATTGTCATATAAGTGAAAATTTATAATGTGGCCAATAAAGTTTGCTAGGTATTGGTGAAATTCAATTTCAAGTTGAGAAAGCTTTAGCAAAACAAGCAGGGAAAGTTGCATTGTTAGAACACACTGAAAAACTATGGTGAAATATAGTGCAATCAAATTTCAAAATTGATTATTTCTAGTCATAGCACTATCATCTTCTTGTAGCGATTTCAGTATAACATGATTTTGTCCTGATGATAGTCGAGGTATCAGCGTGAAAAAGAATTATGGATAAAAACAGCATTTACGATTGAATTATTCATAGATAATAGCAATGACAAATGAAGCAAGATAATACAATCTCTGAATAAAATGTACAAATTCAAGCTAATTCAAAATAGACATGAGATATAATTATGATGATAAAACTGCATGCACCAACAAGATAAAACACAAATGAGCTTCAATATTCAATGATTTGGACAATCTGTGCATATTTTTGTGATTAAAAACCTTTACTGTCACTATAGAAGTGATAAACACCAGATATGGATTGTGTCGCCTTCAATAATCTCAATTACTGAGCAGACGACTTGCACAATGGAGGCTCTGTACAAGCCGATACACACATCCCACCGTCATATTCAGACAATCTAATTTTGGAATTAGCTATCGGTGTTAATTATGGAGTATGATAGCGTAGTGGTTAGGCACGTTGCACTTTAAAGCCCAATATTCTGAGTTTAAACCTCATCAGCTGTAATAGCCCCCTCTACAGCCACATTGAAGAATGCCATACACATATAAGATTGGGTTGAAATTTTAGCGTATACACATTCTGAATTTTCAGCCAGCTTTTTTGATGGTTCATCTAATCTAGCTGTAGACTGCCATAAAACTTGAGTGTTATGGCGTCTCCTTTTCCATAAGCAGATCATGTTGCTATAGTTACACCAGGGGAGATAACTTATGGTCACCCATCACCACACATGACAGGAAGTAGAAGCAACCATGTGACTATAATACACTGATGATGGGTGAAAGAAGATAAAACATTTTGCTAAAAAGAATACTCAGTTCTGTGTTTATAGTATGGGGAAACTTTGATTTTATGTTATGAGTTGAAACAAAATATGTTCATTAAGAAATATACTACTACTAGTAATTAGAGCAGCCAAATTTCATGTCCGTATTGCTAGTGGGAGATATAGTGTAGTTCAGATTTGTCCCATGCTTCATCATCTAAATTAATCATCACTGCTATAAAATATTGAGCTTAATGATCTTTTGAAGATGTTTTCTTTAAAGTCCTGCCTTTAATCTTTAGTAATATATTTTCTTTTTTTTTATCTCTCTAAATTTTGTAATTATAGTAATTTTTTATATTTTCTTTTTTGACTGTGTATTTTATTTATTGTTTCAGTTAAAACATCAAATAAATTCTTTAACATCTGTAACAATAATTTAAATAACTCAATATTTCTTAAATATTATTACCTCAATCAATGAGAAAACCAACACAATTTACAATGTTATGGTTGCTATGAGCATGTGCATAAATCGTTACTTTGTAACATGATTAGTATACATAACAGCACTTAGTCTAATGACGTGATGCTACTGCTTACTGTTTACACAGATGTGCTTCCTTTCCGTTTGCAGAATGGCATTAACCTACTCTACATCATAATCTTGTTAGTTGAACAAACCCTCCTTAGTATATTGTATCTAGCCATAATATACCATATTTATTGGCAAGATATGTAAAAAATAAATAAAAAATGGAGAAAAATAAATGTAATAATAATAAACTACATGTATTGTGTAGTAGGTTGGTACACACTCTCAAATTAGCTGCCTAATAATAAATGGTAAACACTGCCATGTTCGGTACTTCAGATATCCAATATGGCTGATCACTTTTTTTAAATTATCATTCTTTGTTCTCAGCGAGTCAACGGATACATTGGTCACTTAGTTGTGTCTTGTTCTCAGTGAATCAATAGTTGTCGTATGGATACATTTGGTCACTTAGCTGTCTCTTGTTCATCACACTGCTGGGACTTTTTTTTATTAACCTAAGAATAACAGTCCAGGGCCAAGAGCGGAAAAAATGGCAGCCGTCCAGATAGCTTGCAGTGTGTCTATTTGCTGATGTGACCTGGCTGGCTTCAAAGCCTGGGATGACAGGGGGGAGGGGTCTCCTGAGAGAGAATGATGCTTCTTCAAGCATGAAGGTAAACCTGATGGCTGATGAGCAGTGACCTACCCCCAAGATTAATTCAATTAAGTAGCAGGTTCAGTTCTAACATCTGTTCACTCTGATGGTGTCTGGTGTCTGGTGTCTGCTGTCTTGTCTTGTCTTGTAACCGAGTCCTGCACCGTGACCATGAAACCTTAGGCTTTTCCATTTATTTTTTAATATTACCGTACTATCATATGGGTTTTTTCTTGACACCCATACGATATGGTCCCAGGGATGTACAGAGAGAACAGAGATATCTAGTACAATATAAATTGGCTAAAACGTCCAATGTCTAATATGACTACTGTAACTGCATGTGTATATCGTTTCTAAATCTATTAGTGATAGCAGGCAAGTTTATTCGATAATTCCATCATAGAAGAAGAGATTATTAGCTTTGATATTATTATATACCCAGGGTATGTACCGTATAAAAAAATATGTTCTAAAAGTGTTGTAAAAATCTTGTTAATAAAATATACCACATGGTTAATAAATTTAAACTATTTATTTTCTTTATACAAAATTTTAAACAGTTTTTATGAGACATAATTTCCAGCATAAGTATATATAATCACTAAAACATATGACTTAATATATATGTACACATATGTCTAAATCTTGGTCTATCTTGTGTGATGCCCTGCACATTACTGTCACACACACGGTGACACCATCCATCTTAAAGCTCTCGTCCTTCAAGAAAGCGTTGACCTCAAAAGCTGTTAAATGAACCAAAAACTGTCCTCATTGATGTAATTATGCAAATAAATTTAACCACCGTTAACATTATACTGGGGTGTTACACGAGAATGTGAATATCTTTTAGTCTTGGGAATCACTCACGACTAACTAATTAAAATAATGCGCCCAGGCTGCTTGGCCAGACGTTCATTTAAACCGGACTAATGCAGAAATGTTTCGGATAAATTTATATTGATGGTATTAGATCTTTTCCAACCATATGTCTTGGTATTTGTTTCAACAAAGAGTTGAAATTCCACATATTTTGAGTGGAATTACAATGTTCAATGCCTAATAAACTGAAACATATTACTGACTTATAATATCAAGTGACTGGTATCCAAATTAATTTGCTATATATGTATTTACATTGTAACTTGCCATTTATACTGAATAAAAAATATAAAAATAATAAAAATATAATTAAAAATAAAAATAAATTACAAAAATTAAAAATAATAATTTGCTACACCCATTTGTTCCTTGTTTATGAACAAATTCCTTATTTAGTGTCATACTCTGTGGATTCAGAGATTCACTTTTTATTGTGTGTCATTCCAAGCATGTTTCTGACTGCTAAAGTACTAAATGAGCAGAGAGAAAAGTGCCTCCGCTCCATTCATTGGTGGTCTGCATTGATCTGCTTTTTGTAAAGAGTTACTTGCCTTGAAAAAACCATAGCAGACGGCTGCATACTCTTTTGCATTTCTTTTGCCCCACAGTGTTTGGAAGTGTTTGCAAAATAAACAATCACGCAATATATCTAAACAAATTAAGTCTCACTGAAAGCATACCACTAATCTGTTCACAAAACTACGGTATTTACCTTGTGTTTAAAGTTTGCCACAAATTGAGTGACTCTAGTCTTCTCTTTGATAAATATTGGTCCAACATATTATCAATTTAGCAAACAATTCCATCTTTATTTAGAGCGATGACTTTGGAAATAATTTTTCTATCCACAATTACATTAGTTCTCAAAGGCATTGTCCCATACACATTATTTGGTGACTAATCTTGGTCTATAGATTACAACACATGCCACACATGAAGCATTTACCACGCACATTTATGTTGTGGCTTTGACAAATATAATATAACTATGTTTTCCTGGTTACACGGGACATTTACAATAACATACTATTAACACTGATACACTGAAACCAAACTGACATATGTTCACATATTAAAACAGTAATTTCCTTTTCTTGACCACGATTATGTCTGATTACTTTACATCCATCATAAACTATCTCTCCAATTTCAATCTATAAATTCCTCAGACGGGTTGGTGTTGTCAACTTGTGTACGGGCCTCTCTGTCCTCAACAACCCAGCAATACGGGCCAAAGTCTGTGTGATGTCCCGCTCAGCTAGGAAACCATTATGCTAGGATCAGCCCCCATAGTCCTGTCATTAGCAAATTTGTGGAACAAATATAGTTCAATCTCTTGCACCTGTGCGAGATGTGATAAACACAGAATTAATGACGCTACAGACATGACCATTTCATGCCAGGGTCAGGGACTCTGCTTATATAACTCGCTATTTGTCTAGAAAGCCATCCACTGGGGACAAGACTAAAATCAACAAGGCTTGCATGAGGTCTCTTGTATATGTACACATCTGAACAACTGCTGCATGTATAAAGTGGGGTGAGAGGCCGCAGCAACATTGTAAGATGTTGAGTGCATGAGGCACATCTGGCACAGGTAAACATGGAAGATAATTACACACAATGTACACACAATGTTTCAGCCTCGTAATCTTCTTTACATGTGAAACTACCACAGCTACCATTCTACAAGGACTAGTGTCATACGAGCAGAATCTGTCAGTGATATTGGGAGGGTATGGGTAATGTAATAATATATTTGTTATGAAAAACAGGCAAATGATAAATATGATTTAATATGCACCTGAGGCTGCAAAATTATCAATTTGAAGGAACAGAATACAATGTATAATTTATGTTCATACAATGATACAAGCATAAATTATAAAGAGCCATTTTTTAGATAAAATTACAACAATAACACAATCATATGCTGGTAAAGAAATGTTCATAAATCATTATTATAAATTTGTCTTTTCCGAGACAGAGTTATTTCCCCCTTATATTACTTTAAGGATCTCTTTACTCTTTGAAGACTGTATACATATATGTCAAATTCTCCAAACAGTCATGTAATTCAAATAAACATCTTTCTTGAAAATATGCACTGATATTGATTGAACCTTAAACATAATAAACAAACTGTTGTTAAAACAAATCTTATGTACTGGTTCTAAGCTATTTCATGTAAGGAATAGCATTGGATACATTAAAAGAGAAACACATTGACCTTATTACTGTGTACTTTAAAGGTTTAAAATGGCTGTTTCAAATATAACCGGACTTACCGGTAAATGTGCTTAGAAACTGGGTGCCAAATTATGTGGACCACTTTTATTAAATAAATTACTATTTAATTTGTTTAATTCTATTAGATAGTTGCATCCATATGTAAATTAAAAAGCACAAATGAATTAAACCAAAGGCAGTTCATAGACAGAACTCTTAATCAATTTCTTTGAATTAATTAGAAAATGATATCCATTCATACTGGCAAATCCCAAACATCCCACCCGACTGCTGCGTTATTTTGCTGACAAAATCTTTTCATTGTTTGACTGTGTAAAGGCCAATGTTGCTTCCTATTCTTTTGTCTTGTTTTTCTGGGTCACAGGAGACGAAATTTCGGTATTGGTCTAATCTGACGCGGAGAGCAGGGCGAGGGATAATGCACACTTTAGCATCATTAGCTCCCCTCACCTCACCATTGTTATTTTGCAAACAAAGACTTCTCAATGTGACGTGACTCCACGTTCTAACCTGGCTTAATGCCGGTCAGAGAGCCTCCACTTCCTGTTCTACTGCCGTCCCAGAATCCCTCAGGGCTTGGCGCTCATTCAGCTTGTCCTTAGACACCTGAGCAACCTGCCGTATTTTTATTTTATTTTTTTGCAACGGAATATGACAGTCAGAAATTCACCATTTGTGTGAATATTTATTCCAAAAATATCTTCACTATCAAAGATGCCATCATTGTCCACCAGCGGAGATTTCCTCTCTTTTTATTTATTTTTGCTCAAAGAGCAAAATAAAAATTATTTTAGTACTGTTCACAAACGTTCTTTGTTAAATGGAACGTGAATATGAGTCAGCAGACATACAGCGACTGCGAGGGAGATGAATGAGGGATAGGGAGGGAGATGAATTAGGCACAGGGAGGGATGTACTCCGTCCCCTCAACTTCCTCTGACCACCAACGTGACGCAACCGCGATTGTGGCACACCCCAAGGTAATTTCCCCTCCCCATCACAACCAGGTGGCCCAGAGAATTCCTTCAATTAACATTTAATTCCACATTTCTGGAGACATTTCTAAAGATCAGAAGGACGTCTGATAAAAGGATCTCCGTAATATTGCAAGAGACAAGGAAATTAATCACTTTTTCACATGTATTGTCCTCTAATGACCACACAGCGACATTATTCACTGTACGACCGCTATAATGAAAGTTGCTTCTAAATGCGAGCGTGGACAAATAATGGTATTATATCAATCATATAATAGAGATATTGATCCATGTTTGCCAGACTAGTGCATCACTATCTGTGAAAGCAGTGGCACTTGAATTGAAAACACAAATGTTTCGTCAATTTATCTCTATGTGGTACATTTTAAAGTGAAGAAAATTCCATAAATGTATAATTCAAAGTATGACTATAATAATAGGATAATTGGCTAATATTTTAAAGGAAAAAGAAAATGTTTTTGATGTAGACATTAATTATAGAACATTTAACCACCTTTTTGTGGGAATTAATGCAATATCGTAATTTCAGACTGATATTACCTAGATATATATAATAGGAGACAGTTATAAAGCAAGTATTTAGTATATGTTCACAATGGTATATTTAATGATAAATTAAATGTCTATAGACAGTGTGGGTGAGTGGGGGGAAGGGGGGGGGGGGGGGGAAGGGAGTGTGTATGTGTATGTGTATGTGTGTATGTGTGTACATGTGTATGTGTGTACATGTGCATGTACTGTTATTGAATCCAGCCACTAAAGCAGTCACACACAGACACCTGCACATCTACAGCACTTATTAAAAAGGTAATAAAAGACAATAAAATGCCAGGTGTTACCTTGACCTCCACATGATGTGAAGCATATTTACAGCAACTCCATTTTCTGCTAGCATATCTCCTGATTAACAACACCAGCTATTTTTAAAATATTTGTGAATAGTGTAGCAATACAGTAAATTCATATTTGTTAATTTATGTATACCGGTATATGTAATGCCTTCAACACCACCAGATGACTCATCAATATGAAAGGGCACAGATGAATCAAATATTAAACTTAATGGGGCATACATTACAAAAGATGTTATTCCTCATTTAGTCCCAAGGATTTTAAAACGTCTGTATTCCTCGGTACAAACCAATAAATGTTCCCCTTCATAAAATAATCATAGCCGATTCACAGGACATGGTTTTGTGTGGTTGCTTGAATGGCAAGAATTGCGGTACACTAGGACGACTTTAATATGGCTTGTCATGACCTCATTAACAAGGTCAGTACACTGACACAACATTTACCTACAAAAGAAGGTATAATTTCTATAATTTAGGTAGGTACTAGTATATTATTTACCATACTGAGGGGGTTAACATTATAACCTACAGTTACAGTCGCTGAACAGAGGCGGGATAATTATTATCCCAGTGTTTTGCTTCATGGCCATCTGGTGTGTAGGTTCAACCAACTGGACAAAGAAGAGATGTTTTGTAAATATAGACTAAACAACCATTTGGATCTGCAGGTCCCATGGGGGACAGAACTGGTGACCTTCCAGACATTGATAGGTATACCACATTGTCAAGCCAGGCTAGGAATGTTTCTGTGTCGCCTATATCAGAGGACTGTAATAAATCAAAACGAGCTGTTTGCAATGGCGATCTTACTACTATTAATTAGTTCCAGACATGAAATTATGACCAACACCTGATCGCATTAATCGAAACAATGATCTAAATTAAACTTAGCACCAAATACAATAAATAAAGACAAATACAAATACACTCAACCTAGACCTGGTATAAATGATGGAAAGAGAGAGAGAGAGAGAGAGAGAGAGAGAGACAGAGAGTGAGAGAGAGAGAGAGAGAGAGACAGAGAGAGAGAGATATATATATGGGGGAAGTAGATGGAAACATTCTTAATTCCTCACTTGCCTTTAAGTACAATCCACGACATAAAAACAATCCGAAGGAATTCTGCATATGAGCCGAAGAGTAATAACACTCTAACTGTATCACCCAAGCTTTCTAAATTATGCATTTTACAGTCAATTCTTGGCAGCTTTCCTGCATGCTAAGAATATGTTATACATGTGCTTAACTACCAACATTATCATTTGTTACTCAGAGTTCATGTTCATGATTGCTTGTTTACATTTGAAAAAAATCTATTGCATACGGTAACCGTAATCATTAAATATTTAATCATGGCTTACGAGTGAAAGATTCCCACAGGAACATTAAACATGAAATCAAATAAAATATTAAAAACTCATCTTCGGATGTTCTCTGCTTAGGTGTTAGGTAACTTCTACAGACTCAGAGATACATAGTATGTGGAGATCATCTATAACTTTCTACATGCAACTGCCATTTTCAAAATGAATCTTTTTCAACCACTGTCTTATCAAACATCTTGGGTAGATGTGTGCCAGTTAAAGGACGACTGAAAGAAAAGACGACGGCCTTGGTTTAAGATGTTTACAGCCTATGTAAGTCTCGACATGAACTCCTTCACAATAAGTGATTGATTCGAAAGGATCTCCATTTACAGATACCAAGAGCTTACTTTTCAACTATCATGATAAGATAGCAAGTATCAAAGTAGATAGTGTCACTCTGAAGATACGGATAGAAAAAGTAAACTATTTTAATGTAACAAATTTACATTAGATGTATATGGATGTTCAGTCTTTCTAAATAGAGGAGCATTTTTAGAATTCTTCAATTTGTAGAATTAAAATAATGTACCATTTACTTCAGTATTTGACTAATTTGATTTTTGTTCTAAAAATAAAACATTCTACCTCTGTGGAATGATTAGGGTGAGCTCAAATATGTCTGGCTGCGGTTGATGGAGAACGTATAACATCGAGAGGACATGCATGGCCCACACCGTACAGCTGATGTCTATGAAGTGAGTGTGATACAACATACCACACAGTGATATCACAGCCCAACCTTCCCAGAAATGCGAAAGATATTGGGTCCCCTGGGCAGTATTCAAACTCAAAACCTTCAGTTGTGTAATCTGATGCACTCCCCTCAGTGCCATTCTACACACCTAAGTCAACTTGTGTGCCACATGCAAATATTTCTCTCTTCACTCAGTTTTTACCAAATTACATTACCGTCTTTACTCTCACTAACTTACTCCCAAGAACTAGTGACAGTTATTACTATTATATGTACCAAAACATAACATTAACATCCAATTTCCTCGTAAAGGTTTTCTCAACCTACTTCCAATTTATTAGTTTACTGCAAATTGCTTTTCACTTTAGTGAAGTTGGTAGTTGGTAATACTGTAGCTAAAATGTTGATGGACAAAAACATGACGGTGGATCATATGTAATTTATTTTATAATTAGTCTTGAGTAATTTGATTTACAATGGAGATTTACATATGTATACACAATCTAATTGTTTTCATTGCAAGTGTATGACAGTATGACAGTATGGTAGTGGGATATTTCAATTTGTTGAACATATTTCCAACAATATACAAAAATACCAGAAAAATTGTAAGTATTATTTACTGCTTGTCTAACTATATAATGTTCTGATTAATATTTTGTTTCTACATTTATAATTGGAAAAAAGTATTAACCTTCACGGAGAGTTGATATGCTATTGAGATATAATTAGTCATAACGGTTAAGGATGACAAGCACACAAGGAAGAGGTTTGTCATGTATCATGCTGTACCCACCTCATCACACCACATGACTAAGCCCTGTACTGCCATCGTTTAATATGAATAAAACTTGTCTTATCACAGACTAGCACTTAGTTTTATATCCTCTCATGCAGGACAAACGTTCACATTTGTAATTAATCTCCAGCTGGGACACCAGTTTCAATCCGACTTTCACAGTCAATAAGCAATTTAGTCATTGACCAGCCACAACAATAATTTTATAAATAGTTTTTAAGAGCCTGTAAAATTAATAATAACATGTAGTAATATAATATTAAAACTTTGCATATATATAGACCAAAAAAATAATGCATTTTCAGGTATGTATTTGTTTATTGGAATATGACTAGGACTAACAGGTATAAAATATTAGATTCAAATAAGTTCTTGAGAATATCAACCAATTATTGATTTGTTTTCTTTTGAGTACTTTTATATTCAAATGAAAGGTTATGTGCCACCAAAAGACTAATGATCAAAGAAATACTAAAACAAGATACACAAAATAAAAGTTATATATAAAGTAGCTATAAGCAGATATTTAAAGAAGTCGAAAATAGTATCGCTAACAATGATAAACAATGTGATTTGAGGCCGAGTGAGTAGCTGAGGGAGCTGGAGGCCATGAAGAAGCCTATATGAGCCTGGCAGTGGCTGTTCTATTTCTAAAGGGCAGAAGGGAGATGGCCAGCCAGGAGTTGGAGTGCACTAGATATTATTTTCCAGAGGAAGTCATTGTGGTATTTGCCGTCTGCCAGGCTTCGCAGGAAAAGCTGCAGAACTCTCTTGAGAGAGCTGCTCCAAAGGAAATGTTGTCCAGGAACTGTTGTCCAAGGAATGTTGTCAAGGATGTGTTGAAATATTCCAGATACCAGAAGCTGCATATCTTCAGCATACTCCTGTAAACCTTCAGCATTCAGTGTCTACTAAGTCTGATAACAAGAATTTTCTGTAGAGTTGTTGTCAAGAGCTTTAACCTCATCACTGCTGTGATGAAAGGTACTGGACTCCCGGTAAACATGGAGAAGGTTAAAGAAACACAAAATTCCTGTCTGTTGTATATATCCATGAATAAATAGCAATTATAATTACAATTACAACAATGTCAAAGAAACCCCCAAACTATTTTGAATCGAACTTAATTACATTATGGAATACAAGTCTACCTTCCTTCTGAAGTTGCTTTTCTACACCTTCAAGGTTAATTCTACATAGTAGTATTCATTCTGTAATTCCGTATCTGTTTCCCCATCCATCATACAGAATTTGACAAGCCTGAAGGGTCAGTATCTTCTAAGGTGTCCTATATTGAAAACTGCGACCCATTTTCTTGTGGGGATGGTTCCATTCTACAAAAATCCACCACATATTAATATCATGACACTGCCTCTTGCAAGTGTATTGAACTAACAAAATCACAAATCCAAATATTTGCAGGCATATATTTTTCATGTGTGAAATTAATCACTAGAAATAGGGTCACATCATTACCTCTTTTAACAATAGATATACTTATTAAATGTTTGTGGTAGTGGACCATGACATGTTGAGACTAAACCTCCTCTTTCGGTTCATTATGGGGCCTGACATATGCTCCTGGACCACAGGTGAACGCCGATGAATGGAGGCGTTCGCCAGGTTTAACCCAGCAGTTCCTTGCTAAGCTCAGGGATCCCGACACAGTCGTTTAAATAATCTCAGGTTGCAAACCCAACACACCTGTGCAGTGAGTCTGTCCGTGTGTGGTGAGTCTGTCCGTGTATTCACCTGGCTGTGGTGATTGTCAGGCCTTCCGAGCGCCACAGCCAGTGGGTGTTCACAATAGCCGAGTGTTCAACTACGTGTTCACCAAGTGTTCACTGGAGTGGTCATCAACCCATAAGAACGCTAGACATATTAAGATGGGTGTATCTCATATTAGTTGTATTCACTGTTGTGTGTAGACCCTCTTCTTACTACTCATATCATAAATTACAATTAACCACATTATCAAGATAAGTGACAATTCTAAATCAAGAAATACAACTTTCTTTGATGCAGGGTTAAGCTTCCATAATAAACACGTTGTAGATGCAATTAATAAGTGCAATCCAGACAGAAAGACGTCCTTGCTTGCAATATATATTTCTGATATACTACAGGCAGTTAAAAGGCTAATCTCTATTTTACGTGATATTACATAAATATCAATGGCTGTGCTGTAAGCTTCCCATATTTAAATAACCCGGTATAGCAATACCTCTGTATTTGAAAATGAAACCAGAAAATCACCTTTGGAGAAGTTTGAATTTTTTTTTATCACATTTGGATTTGCCGAAAAAAGTTCTAAAAGTTCAGATATTGTATGAATTTTGTTAAAGATTAAACTGACACAAATTGTTATTACCGTATATCGCGGGGCATTGACCCATAAGGGGCTATAAGCCCAATCCCCTTTTTGAGTGTCTGATCAAAACTGGCATTTCCTGTCGCTGAGACAATTAACTGACTTTTCCCCCAATCCGAAACTGAATAAATA
>JAUTBX010013128.1:0-14088 GCA_032361465.1 Lepetodrilus tevnianus | reverse complement strand
ATGATCAGGTTGTTTCGCTTACCGGTCAGATTTTAACAAAAACGGAAGTGTCCGGTATACCGGGGTCTGACTGTATTTATATACATATAGAATCGAGATCGCTGTATACGTTGAACAAAGCCTCAGCCCCATCGTGAAAATAAAGGCTCGAGTTATTACGTATACATCTGTAAAATTTAATATTCGTTAAAAAGAACCACAAAGAAATATTGATCGTCATATGTATTCCGTATATCTTGAATAATCTACACAAGAACTAGCATATTACAGGTAATGCATGTTGTTAAATTATGTATCAAATTCATTGTATCCGTGCCCATCTCTGTTCATTGGTTGAATTCGTTATTAACTAGTAGTATTAGATGGTGCTATCGGTATATCTCGCATGTAGGTCTACTTTCTCTCTGCCTCGCATGTAGGTCTATTTTCTCGGCCTCGTAAATAAAACAACCATATACAAATTAATGAGTATGTATAATATCATTTTATTATGGACGAGTTGTTCAATAAATAAGACAAACATTAATAGATACAAAAGTACGTGGAAGAACAGATAACAAACGTGATATGAAGTTGTTTGTTTCTACCTGAAAAGATTATTGTGCTATCCGAGCGCAACAGTCAACTCTGGTATTTTAATTATTTCGTAAACTAAACAATAAAAACGAATTTTAACAACGTGGGAAGAATTCGTGTGAGGAACTCGACTTATCTGAAGGAGTTTAACAAATAACATGACTGCGTTAACCTTCTCCATGCTGGAGGCAACTGGCTATGCCCTAGAGAGCAGTATATGTGTCTAATCCAGCAAGGAGAGGGTTAAACAACAAACAACTGCATGTCTCTGCAAGTTATTCCTCTGACGTTCCTTGGTATCGTATCTCGGAGCTCTCATATCTACTACGAGCCGCTAAGAGTCTCGTAGTCATCAGAGTCATCTTCGAGAACCGATACTCTGTGCCACATGTTTAACAGTGGCTAGTTCCTGTTCCACACCGTGTTATTGTTTTCAACATATTTACTAAGTCAAACAAAGTAATTGTAAATATAACAATTCTAAATCGTTTTACATGTCATGTCAATGAGGTAACTTATCAAATTCATACACATTTCAGAAGATTCATCAAAATATTAGATCGCTATTATGTATTGGGGAAACTAAACAAACAAAATTGTTGTTCATAAAATGGCAAGATTCGTTGTAGCAATATCTTATGGTAGTGTAGTTGGTCCCATGTATGCAACATATCGACATAATCGAACATATAATCCTATAGACCATTTCACGAAGCTGTCTTCTTTTCTGAAGAGTTCAAGAGATCATGGTTCTATCGAATCTATCTTTCTCGCTGACCAATACGAGATCTTTATGTGATCGTTGCGGATACGAGAGTTGGTAAAAGCGTATCCTTGTCTTTCGTCAAAATGATAAATGAGATGCCTTCAATGCATCGATATTTATAAAGGTCTGGAGCATGATGCATAGCGCCCATGCCAAATGTTAATATCCATAACGGGTCACGTACAAGTATAGCCAATGAAGGCAAGCAAATGTCGTTACAGTGGTGTGGTGCTTACATCAATGCTGGCTACATACTCGGACTTTGGATTGAGAGGTCGGGATTGTTTCAATGGTCCCCAGTGTATACGTATTGTTCGTCATTGTACTGGTTATTGTACTGAGTCTTCGGACAAGGCCACTGCGAATATATTCAAAGCTGATTAATAATCCCGACGGCTGGATTGTCCGAGCAGAGAACCCCCATGGTCTTCTGTCACGGTGAAGTTCGCAGTACTGGCTAAACAATGTGTTCGTATGGCCGTGTTAGTTTGAGATTACGTGCACTTTCTTAAAAACACCGTCTTAATATGCGGTCAGCTACAAGCCTACAGGTCACGTGTCTTGTGAGTCGTGGTGGGCTATAGAAGTACGAAGCGCAGCGGTCACTCTGCAGGTTTCCACCGTCCAGTACTTCGCCCCAGCTGTCTGTGTGTCAAGTTGACTCAGACGGTAGAAGTACAACCATCGTGCGTTGTTTGACTAGACTAACACAAGTCATTAGTCCGTATGACCATGTTACAGTTCACGTCAGCCGAGATTTCAGACTGCGGCATGGCATGTCGTTCTATGTTCATGTCTGTGTTCTTTCCCTGGTATGCCATAACCAGGTTTGCGTGACAATTTCGAAATAGTGTTCATGTTGTTCATCACAAATGTGTTACGAGGGGCACTGGCACGGGTATTGAAGTCTCGGTATAGCCTTCGTTTATTCCAGAATCGTACGAATCACGCTCAAGTTTCTGAATCTTTTGAACCATTTTTGACATAGAGCCTTTTAAGTGTTCACGACTGAGGGTTCTTCCAAAATCGGAATCGTCATAAAAGGAACACCGGCTGCTACTGCTGTCGTCAACTGACAGAGAAAGACTGGAAGGGGTCGGGTATTTCTGCGGAAGTTCGTCCCCTAATTTGGTAATGGACATGTCCGATTCTGACCAATCAGAGCTGGCCATGTCACAGGAACTGTTGAGGAACGAGCTCTTGCTCCAGCAGTATCTTCTCTGCCATTTTAACTCCTCTATTTCCTCGTTCAGCGTCAGCAGCTGCTTCATCAAGGACAAGTCCTGGTCCATCAACGAGGCCTGGAATAGAAGACATATTGATAAGTTCAACAATGAATCCACGCACAAGCATGTTCACGATGACAAATGCCACATGTTCAGAGTGTATTTCTACACGTAACTTATAAATCAGTTAATCATTAATATTTGCAACAACATTTTCTACTGCGTGGCGTGGCTGTCACTATCGCAAAGTGACATTTTCGAATGAAGTAGAAATCCAAAGTGATCTTAAAATTGATCTATCTTAGAATGTTTCGCCCTCTCTTTCTTTATGTCGTTCCCTCCCTCCTCTCCCCTCTTCCTCTCTTTCTGTCTCTGCTATCCTCTCCCCCCCCCCCCCCCGCCCTCTCTCTCACACACACACACACACTTTCTCTCTATCTATCTTATGCAAAGCTCTTCTAAAATAACAAATGTGATTATCATTGTACTCTGAACTGGATCATGCATGAGTGTTCATACTTCATTCCCTGAGTCTCATACTTCAAACGGGTTACTGGTTACTCAAATGACAACTTATATCGGTTAAACGCCCTCGGAATTGCCTTCCTCGCCCAATATTACCTTGGGTATATTACCAATATAGTTTTACAGTTGCCCATTAAATTGACCTTCCAAGTAAACCAATAAAATCCAACGACCACGGATTCCGTGGAGTCGCCTCATTCCAACGTTTACTTTCGTTTTACTGGTATCACAATAGTAAGGTGTATACACAGGGGCGTGAAATAGGTTAGACAATGGCCATGTGTACGACCGAGTGCCCGGATGTTTGATATACCTGGTAAAAGTCTGGTGTAGGTTTCTCTGTGAATATGTACAGGCAATCAGTGGAACATCAATACCATGTGCTGTGTGGAGTTTGTTTGTGTGGAGTGTGTTTGTGTGGAGTGTGTTTGTGGGGGATGAGGGTGGTAGTCATGTGGTAGTCTTGTTGGATTTGTTTGTGTGTGTGTGTGTGTGTGTGTGTGTGTGTGTGTGTGTGTGTGTGTGTGTGTGTGTGTGTGTGTGTGTGTGTGTTTTGTTGTTGCTGTTGTTATTTGTTTTGTTTTGGATTTGTTGTTGAGAGATTGGGTTGTATTACCTATTGAGTCTATTACCTTATAAAATTAATTTATGGTTATAACTTATGTTTAACTTTATAGTATCATTACGATAATAAAATTGTCTGTCATAGATATTGGATGGACAAGTCACCAAGCGATGTCCTTACAGCAGTCATCATATCCAGAAACCCTGTCTTACACCCTTACCCCAATAAATGCCTTCCTTCGAGTCAGTCTAATAGATGAAATTTACGATCGTTTTAATTGCCTGCTAATCAACCTCGATGACATGAGCGTATCAGTTATCCTTTAACTGTCGCATAATCAAAGAAAGTGAGAAAGTTATACATCATTGTACTTCCATATATGAAAGTCCAGCCCGGGGTGACGACAAGTTGGCGTCTGTAGTGTATGACAATCGTCTGCCAAATTACAATATTAACCTTATATCGGTCAATAAAAGTTGTCCCTGTCTCCGTATAAATGCCAAAGCAGAGACGAAGTATACCAGAGGGAGGTGCATAGACTAGCGACTAGGCCACGTTATAGCCACGTTTAGTTTGAATGTGGTAATCTACAATAATAAGGGTTCCATTAACCATTAACCGGAAACCTGTTGAATCTAAAGTTACGTTTATAGAACAGTCCTCGTGCGTAGTTCATCGAAAGAAATGAAATTAAATGTATGAATAGTATCTTCGAAATACATACTAATATTATATTGTAAGTCAAACTACTAAAAATGCTGAATGTCTGCAGCATATTAACGCATGTTTTAATTATCTTACATTACATGTGGTCGCTTTCTGATAACATAGCATTAAATGTCAGTCTTGCAGAGGAATACATAATGACGGTAACAGGATAAACAACTTTTATTGATGTTCTGAAAATATTAACACCAATGACCACGATGACTCAGGTATTTGTATTATGTCATCCCTGTTATGACACATTATGACACATTTGTAAGCATTTATATCCTAGTGGCAATTGTCTGCCATTTATTACAATGCAGTCGACGACCTTGTATTTATGAGCGTCCTGTCAGACAGTAGACGCATTATATACTTGAGAATGCACGCTTATGTCAATGATAAACGTAATTAATATACATGTAGTAATACATGTTTTGTACATTTCTCTATGCAGAGAAATAAAGCTAGAGAGATATGCAACAGCAGTACTGAATGGCATTAAGTGATGTGGGCAGCCTTAGTTAGGAAGATCTTCATCTGGATTCGTGAATGAAAGAGAGTTCTATGTCGACTCAATATAGGTGTTCAACAAGGTTGTTTCTTCTTTCCATTGGAATTAATGAAAGAAATTAAAATTTAAGACTGACACTTTGTTACCTTTGAAGGTACCATGTTTACTCATCTTATGGTGAAGTATGGAGTGAAATGCTACGTTGTATTCAATTATCACATAATCAATTAACACATAGTTTACAATAAAATGAACTATCACTAACCATAGAAGAGCAGCTTACACTATTCTACAGGTATTCGATATCGTCTTTCCCATGGCTACTAGAAGACGTTATAGCTGACACAATATTACGCTCACATGAATATTTCCTCAAATACATATTATAATTTGGGCAATAATGGTTTAAATAATGGTTTAAATAATGGTTTAAATAATGGTTTAAATAATGGTTTAAACACATTTCTGGAGAGATTAGTGTGTGATTCATCGATCTCGTGTACGAAAACGTGTTACGTTAACCAGACTGAGTCTCTGTAAATGTGTTCTGCAAATAATCGTAACAATTACCTGATGGTAAAAAGTGTTTAGATGACATTTTGTTTCTTTGATATTGATCGCAAACCAGCAAGTCGACCTTGTGAAGCACGGCCTCGTGTTGACAGATCATTAGAGAAAGCGACAAGCATTGTTTGACTGCTCACTGGATGTTAGCTTCTTAATTAAAGCCAACGAGTTAAACAGTCAGACAAGGAAGGTACACATCTCCTGTGTTTTTGAGTACGGCCAGAACCTCGAGATCGTCGTCGCCGTCGATATGCTTGATGTATACGCCGTCAACAACGCTGTCTTATCTGTTGATTTGCATCTGTAGGTACACTCATAACTATAGAATAATTATCTTACCATTATATTATTACTCTATTATGTCACTTCTTTCTCTCTCACTATCTCTCTCTTTCTCTCTTTCTCTCTCTCTTTCTCTCTCTCTCAAAATTTAGTTTACAGATTGTAACTATCTGTATACGTCCAATTAAGTCTCCATCGACGGTGCATCATAAAGTAGCTTCATCAATTAATGAATTGATGAAGTAATGCATTAGTTTAACGTTAAACTAATGCAGTACTTCATCAATTGTACCTCATTTAAAATTTTACATTGATTAGTTCAATATATTGCATTTGACATAGATTGAAACCTGAAGCATCGTATGGTGATCGGAATGAACCACATACAACAACAAAAAACACCACTTGAATTGGTATTTGTCTTTCTTACATATCAACATCAACAGCATCACTACAGGAGTCTTACCAAGTTTGAAAGTATTCGGGAATGTTTAAAGGATTGTTTTGTTGCTTCTTGAGTTCCAGTCGCTAACATACAGTCGCTTTAGCTTAGCCTCTATTAAACATGAGACGATACATGACAAATACGTAATACATTCTCATTTTTTTAACTTACACCTTACCGGGGTTTAAGTTTCACCATCAATTGTACCTGACTGAAACAGTGTCTACGGCGTGTCCAATAGAGCAAGACCAACGGTTGAACATCAGCCTGTTTAATGTTGTGGGTAATTGAAGGCAAGGCTTCGGGGTACTACCCTTTGAAGAATGACAATCGCAAAGCCGGGATCGACCAACTTGAACAAACTGCCGATTAGGTCTACATGGGTAATCATATAGTAGTTTTGTATTGTGTGTATGTGAGTGTTATGTACGTGGGAACAGCTCTCTCATTCATGGCCTGTTTGGTGTGGACCGATGTCAGTATTGATACGTCCTTGTGTAGGCAGCATTATAATATACTGGTCGGCTATGGCGAAATATTAGTCGTGGGTGTTTTAATAGTTACAAAACTAGTGTATGGACACATGACAGTCAAGATTTGAGTGACTGCATCTCTTTGTGTGTTTGCATATGTTTAATGTAATATAAATTATTCGTGTAGGGTTACACATTTCTTGTGTAGGGTTACAAATTTCTTGGGTCAGAGGGCACTTAAGCCATACATAAATAACACCGGCTTATGAAATACGATAGCTACTTATCTGTGATGTCGACCGACATATGTAAATTAGTTTTTAGCATGCTCACATATGACAATAGACACACGACAATATGATGTAGAGAAACATGGATTGCTATCGCTCTTCTTCGTGTTCATAGGGATGAAGTATTGCTTCACAAAAATGGACAGTGTTTATAATGCTTCCAGCTCTTTGCGTTGTAATCCCGTGAAGCATGTTATGACGCAAACGAAGGTACATAGGCCTTCGTCTATTTGCCTCGTCAAGCATCTTCAGATAGTGGAAACTCTAGACAGGTTTAGAATTCTCTCACTTGCACGTCACTGTGCTGTTTCAAATACAAGTCTATTCAAATATCTAGCTCAGTAACATGATAGTTTCTTTCACAACGAAAATACATAATTGAATATTCTTTCTCAAATTGAATCGTCGTATATGTTCAAAGGAGGTTCTTCTCTTGGGTGGCTACACAAATACCCGTTGGTGAATAATACACAATGCTATGTATTGACACATTTATGGGTCAACAGCAATGCAAAGGGATAGTGTTAGGATTGAAGTACTCCACTCCTGTCTGAGAAAATTGATACGCGCCGTATGGGTTCGGCAAGGGTGGTGTTTATCGCCTACTCTGTTACTATATATTGACGGAATAGTTCATGTATTACTGTATTTAGCTTTACTGGTGGGCCCCATATAGCGTTATGTCCGTATTGCATGGTGAGGTTATGGCGTGTTAATGTCCTGCTGTAATTCGACGTGCTGGGCGAACGTCCTTCTATGTTTAGTAATTGACGTGTCATGTAGTGTCCCCATCCTTGACGTGTCGTTGTTATTTGTAACAGTTTAATGTTCTATATATAGCCAGTGATCACTGTCGTAGTAATAGATTTATGTATAATTAGCAGTTGATAACTTCAAACATGTCCTGATACATTTGATCAAAGTAAAATATGATGGGTAACCTTTTGGTTATTTAAAAAAAAAATGTTTTGTCTTTTTCTTATTTTTGGTTTGTCTTTTTGTATTTAGGTTAGTTATTTCCCATATGGACTGAACGCATAATAATCCACGTGAGAAAACGTGTAACTATCGAACCAGAAAAAAATACAACGTAAATATCGATGTCATAACAAAAGTTCCATATTATAAATACAGCTATCGATACGTTAATATGAAGCCTGAGAAAGGACATCCAATGCTTCCATACCTAATGGAACTGTTCACGACTTTTACACATGAACAAAGCCCGCTCTGAAGTGGTGTTCTCACAATAATAAGTGTTTTCACCTTAACAAATCAAAAAGTAGTATTGGCGCCAATACATCGAGGCTCATATGATTCGTACACTGACTGGGGACTAACTAATTCACTCTAATTTGAAAGACCCACATATCAATCGGGACATTTCTAAACCGTACCTGCACAAGCAAAGAAAAGCCTTACAAATAGCGATATGAGTCATCTCACCTTATCTAAATACATGGAGGGAAAATAAAACGCCATATGGTATTCTTTCGGAATAGCAGCCGTGACTGCCATTTAATACATGTCGACATTTATGCAAGTTTTAAATCAATGGGGAGTTTTCTTTCTACGAGTTCCGTTCAGTAAACTGAATAGAAAAGAATTAAAGGGGACCTTACACAAAGCACAGGAAGGCCAACCATAGAAACAAGAAGAATTACTGCTACAATACAAATGGGACTTTAACTGTCTGTACTATTACTGTAGAGCCCTTGCATGAGACTCTGTGTTGTGGAAACTGGAAACTTAACTGAATTACACTGATTACAGCAGAACGCTCTTCAACAAACCAAATTAAGATTCCCTGAACAGACTGATACGGATTACATGGGCATTATTCGCTTGCATGCACGAGTAAAATGCCATTGTAGGTACGTTCAGGACAAGGCACCACACCGGGTCGTATATCAGAGGTGAAGAGGGGAGAGGTTAAAGGTCACAGATTGGGGTATCGGAGACTATCCTGGCCGATGACTCATAAAGGTAAAAATTGAAAACGAACTCTTGAATCCGAAAGTCGGAGAAATTGTATCTAGGGTATTGGATCCACCCTCGACAAATACAATAACCTTTAAAGTTTCATTGCACTTTTTTAACACGTTTGTATTGTTTGAATACTAAGTTAATCTGAATCTGAATCTGAATCTGAATCTGAATCTGAATCACTTTAAGAGGCAATTAATAGTAGTGTGGTTGTAATTAGAACGTTGCTAGTGTGGGATTGGGAAGGGGGATGAACATCAATTAATACCAGCTGTGGATTTACCGAAGGATTCAAAGATGAGAGTAATAGCCCCACTGGTTAAAGTTGAACAAATAGAAGGCTGGCATTGCAATGCGGAAACAATTATACGTTCCATCGTGTTCGGGAGAAGCAAGGTGGATGCACTTGACCCACGAATTCACTCTGTACGATCTAAGCAAGATTCCGAGGCGAAAGGGTAACCCTTGACATTTTGGAATGTTTTCCTGCGAGGTATTTGAACAAAAGCTTCGCTCTCGATGAGTTACATTTCACAGATCTTTGTAACATCAATACAACTTGATATACTCTGAATATTTATTTTAAATCTATACTGACTCAAAATAGTATTTAAAATCTATACCGACTCAAAATGTCCGTATATTTCAGAATCGCTTTAGATACTTATCTCAGAATCGCTTTAGATTCTTAATCTTAACCAAATTGCTAAAACAGATCTGAAAGTATTCTGGCAGAAACTAACGCTAGCTTCAAACATGATCTGAAATATGTTAAGCAGATATACACCGTATTTACGTTTTTGACTATATAGTGATGCTGCCTTCGTTGCATTTACACACGTAGGTTAAACATAAACGTGGAGGAGGTAACAGATACAGTGACGGTTAAACCTATGTATGTACACAGTCTCGGTATGAAATGTCAGTAACTTGGCTCGTACTGTTCAAACAATGTCACAGTGCACACACAAGCTTACAGTGTTCAAACGTACGCTGATATAAGAATGACGGAGCTGTTTACAATAGACGCACACACACACACACACACACACACAACACACACAACATACACACACACATACACACACTTACTACAACACACACCTGTGAACAATATGAATGAAGTCAAGGTGCTTTACGATTGTAAACACTCCAATAGCTGACACTTAGTATAAGGCCATCCATAATGTGCCACTATACCTTAGTTGAAGCGTGAATTGGACTACTAGTATATTATTAGTGTTATTATTCCAATGACTTACCATCTCAGTACGTAGTTTCTCCATTGCCGTATCAATTGACGACTTGTTCTTCTCATTGCCATTGCTGTCTGAGAATTGTCGAGTCTTCTTGTCACATCCCCACTTTTCCTTCAAGTTCTGTGCACTTTTAAGTCTCGATTGATAGAACTCTCGACAGGCATTTGATAAGTCTATCGAGTCTGTGTATTTGTCTGGACCGTCTCCAGGAACCATCCTGCTGTGGTGACGTTTTTCCATAAGTCTGCAGACACTTGGTGGAACCGATGTCCAGGAGTATCCAACTACGTTCACACCCAGCTCCGTACTCAGGGATTAAGCTACATCCGGACTCCTCTCGGAGCAGACGACAATTACAAAAGATGCGCGCGTCGGACAGCCGTCTGTTCACCAGAAGAAGACACTATAATTGCAGCTTGATAGAGATATAGGTCACTCGGTCCAAACCTCCGTCGTCTGCGAGCTGTTTCCAATAGACCGTAACACCCCTTGAATTAAGAACAAAAAGTTAACACGAATCTTCTCTTCGAAGTGTTAGGACAATATTTTCTGTAACGATCATCAGTTCAAATACCACGTCACTGCCAGCCACGTTCAAATTCCCTCGCAGCAATATCAACAGTTACAGGTATGCTTAAGACCGCCAAACACCAGCATGCGAGACGTTATACTAGTAATGACTCATTTAACAGAACACTGACCGTATAGTATGGCTACCCCGGCCTACAATATAAAACTACGTTAAGGCGTCCGACAAATACCTGAACAAGCTACCGCAGTTCTGATTGGCTGGACACTGTTGCACCCTGTCGGGACCCCCCGCAACAAACTCCAAGCGCACAAATACAGGCTATATTTACCTTGATATGGGTGAATACGATATTATATCATCTTTGTTGACATATTGGGTAAGACTATAGAGGCAGACTAGATACAAGACAGCTGTCACACGTGATGAGTGTTAGATAGTTCCCAGTGTAATCGTAACCCGCAGTTACTGTGTGAAACACTAATTGAATCCATTAACTAGGAAGAGAACTTCACATATGATGATTCATAACATTTCTCAAAGGAAACTCCGAGTATTTTTTCATACAGTAAAGACAGTTTGAGTCTAATATGACATGATATCAGTCCATTATTATACACCCAGTAGGCCACGTCTTTCTCACTGCATTGAGGGAGGGACATTGTATTAAAATATATGAAAGTGCAAAAGAGGTTTCCACGAATGTATTTCATATGCCTCACTTACTCCAATGACATAGTTTACACGTATTGATAAATGAGATAAGGAGTGTTGACTCATACCTAGAGCATATCCATGAGAAGGAGAATACACAAGTATTCACACATCTCTTCCACGTATACGTGTACATTACATACTGGCGAAGCAGTGGGTCAGAGAGTTTGGGTTCGAGTCCCACCATGGTGCCAAGTATCTTCAGAAGGATTAATAAACAACATAACACACATAATCTGAAATAATACATTCACCACATTGGATTTACAATTAAAACAAAGGAGGATTAACCCATTCAGAAGCAAGGTAGGAGAGGATGTATAATTTCGACAAAATGGGATTCGACAAGATGGGATTCGACAAGATGGGATTCGACAAGATGGGATTCGACAAGATGGGATTCGACAGGATAGGACGACACCTTCAGAAGAGGGCATCCAGCCTTTCATCAACCTCTCGTCTTCCCTATAAAGCCGTAATCTTTTCATAAGTGGTCTCAGTCGCTAGCTATATGAGACACTTACGACATGGTTACCGTCTCGAAGTGAATACAAGAGCTTCATAAAAATATTCCCTGTTTTATTTATTGAAAGATAAGAGTAAATTTCTCTCATCTGCAGCATTGAGATATCGTGAGTCCCACCATAACATATCAGTCATCATCGCAGGCTTTTCTCCCTACGTAGGCCTACACTATATAAGAGAAGTGGATACATGTAGACAATATCACAATATCCCTACAAATATATTATTAACGACGGTAAAACTAATACCATAAGTACCATGTGCTCTACATGCATAGCGTTGATACTAAAATATGGATCCAGTATCTTATAATGAATTACGAAAGGTATGCATTACTCAATGTAGGCGAGCTTGGAACAAACTGCATTCGTATACCGTGTGAGCAATATGTAGGATCATGTAGACGGGCATGCTCTACCTACAGCGTTACGATCTTCGGTACCTTCGTTCTAGGTAGAGCATGGTAGACGGGATACCCTCAGATCTTGACCTCACGATTGTGGCGAACACCGCATGTCTACTATACTTAGCATAGCACCAGCTTTGTTCGGAGGCTATCCATTGATTAACATTACGACCACTATGTAATTAAGACTGTGAATGGCATTCTGATGATGGACGAATGTGCCAGGGTTGTCAATGAAATATTATTGACGTAATGCCAAGGAATATTAAAACGGCATTGTGATTAAAGAATATGTTTTTCTCCAGTCATTATTAATATCTGCTCCCTCATGTGTGTACCTCTTATGTTTATAATAATAATAAGTTCTCGGCCAGAGCGAACTAAATGCTATGGGTTTTCTGTTCTGTTCTGTTCTGTTCTGTTCTGTTCTGTTCTGCTATTTTCTACACAATAATGGGCAATAATGATACCCTTTCATTTGCTAAATGCAACAGTATTTAATCTCTGAATGTAAAATACATCTTGATAAGTCGAATGCTATTTAAATGCATATACTCTTCTTTTTTTAAGTTTGTCGAAGTACAAATTCTGATTAGTACTGTTAATATCTTATGTCCATATACGATAGATACATGGAATTGGAACTAGTCCTAATTGCCAAAGAAAGGTATCCTTTTCCTTTTCGATTCCAACTGTAACGAGCATAATTATGTCTGATAAGGTGATGCAAGTCTATTTTAATATTGGACATTCAGTTAGTTCCCAGATACTGGAACATGTGGAAGAAATGCGTGTGAAGATAACATTTTGATTCTGATTGTGATTGTGCCAACCATCATTAAATATAATGAAACTTGGGCTTTCCTATGTAAAAGAAAAACCTGCGAAACTGGATCTGCAATAGACACCATTTTAAAAGACATGTCCATACATACCGTTATTTGAAAATCATTGTAGCAACATTAAATACGTTTAGATTTCACCAGATCTGCGACACGAATATGTGCTAATGTGCAAATTTGGTGAAGAATTAATGGAACTGTAGGACAATTGTTCCTTATATGGAAGATACCTCAGAGTTACGCCGTTCCCTATAAGAGTTCCCATAGGTGCCATGTCTATAGGGACCTAGTCGTACGAGAGACTTAACTAGTACATGTATATAGAGTTACAACTCTCATATAACGTCAGTGCCATAGTTACGTAGAACAAGACAAGTACGCCTAATCGTCGTTAGCTATACACCAAATACAGCACTAATGTTCCTTTCAGGAATTCCAATTGCTTTATCAGTGTGACGTAATCGTGTTGCACCTGACACGTCGTGTTAAACACGACCCGGAAACGTCTCTGACACTGACACACGTGTCAGCGTTATCACGTGTCTTGTAGTGTCTCCAGTCGAATTATAGAGGATAAATAATTACTTCAGGAATCATTACTGTGTTATTCTTGTGTAACGTACCAACAAATAAAACTAATGTGAACGGATGTCTGATTTGAAGACATACTTTTACAATGGTAAAAAATCAAAGTTGGAATTAATATCGCGATATCTCAATCTTAGGATCCATCGCTTGAATTTATATAGGGACCGTAAGTTGACCCGAGATATCCCGAGAGTCATTCAATATCCGGTGACATAAACGGGTCAAACATAAATGCGCTACACATTTGACGACATTCCATTGTGACCTCACATGAAAACGTCACGATTCAGACGTCATTCATA
>JAUTBX010013017.1:0-14091 GCA_032361465.1 Lepetodrilus tevnianus | reverse complement strand
TCTCTGCGCATGTTATGAACCGAGCATTCTGATTGCATGCTGAATCGTGGGCCGCTACCAATGAAATCGCTCAGATTTAAATACACGAATAGCTTCATAGTGTTACAGCGTGTAGAACGTAAGGTACTGAAGATCGTATATGCTGTAGGTAGAACATGGGGTAATATGTACTTATTATTTCTATAGATGCAGCAGGTATGTTGATGTACTTTGTGTTCACTAAGGAGTCACAAATCATGAAGTTAATGTACAATGCCACATTAATGGTTGTATACTCCTCAGGAAGTTCAGAGGGAAGGTGAGTGCACCCTGATATCTGTTTTAATAGTTACAGAATAGGGTAGGAGGGTTCAAAAGGCATTTAAGTATGTTTAACTTTTACAAAAGGAATCTAATAATGTTCAGTATCATTTATTTAATTATCATACATAGAATAGACAATCCAAGTTATTTCTGACCAGAAATAGTATAGAAGTATATTTCATGAATTTTAAATTAGCTGCATTACTAGTAAGTTGATTGGATGGGGCAATGACTGCCATTATAGAGTTTGTTGAGTGGTCTGACATTTATGTAAATCTGGTGCAAGGTTGATCTGTCATCTGAATGACTCCAAATGTGTACAGAGTATACCAAGGGAGATTACTCTTGTGGCAAATGCATATTTCACTTAACATGTCAAATAAATAATGCAATAAAGAAATAACACTTTGTAAAATATTTATTTCATCAAAGTACATCAAATTGCATAAATGATGATCCAGCTGTAATAAATATCTGTAGAAGAAATGGTAAGAAAAATGTGACATAAATGTACGAAAGTCTACCGATACACACTATTGCAGTTGGAATATATCATTCTAGTATAATTGTGGTATAATACCGATGCTGAAGACTGACAATATTACAAGGACACTACCCTGTGTTGTGATTTTGTTTCATGTTGTTAGGATCGTTATCTGTTTTAACCAGACATGAAAAGAAGAATAGACAAGGAACAAACATGCAGACATTTTTATATTGTTTGATGCACAGTTCTTCCAATTATAAGTATTGTGAAACAGTAAGTAAATTAGTAAAGGTACTGTAGATCATATAAATTCTGATTAATGCACTATTGTGCTGACTCAGAAGAGTTATTCCCCCTAGGTGAAGATTGAAGTCTGAGCAACTCGACCTTGGTGAAGGTGAGTGGCACTTCTAGAAGCAGAATTGAACCGTAAATGTGTACACACTTGGTGAAGTTTTAGCCAGGTTGTTTTATCCTTTCTCCAGCATCTGATAACACTTTGAAAATCTGTCCAACGTCATTTTGTTCACTGATTACTTGGTTCCATCTTATGGTGCGTAGTTGGGTACATCTTCCGGAGCCGTTAGTTTAAGCAGTAGTTTCCGGTAATCCCCGGATGTGTCGTCCTTTATGTGTTTCGCCAGAGTGACGTCGTAGAGATCCTTGTAAGCTGTTTCTATTGCTGGAAGGTCGACCTGAAAGTGAAATAGTCAATATAGGATTGACCTTCAGCAAACGCTAGTAAATGGCTTCAGCTTTACTAAATGCATGGACATAATAACATTTTATGATATACAGTTGACCTTGCATATAATGTACTCATTGGAACCGGCTATTTTTGTCCGTTATATGCGAAGTCCGTTATACGCATATACCGTAATTAGCGTTAGACTTGACCGGGGCTTCAGATTCAGTCCGGTTTATCTGAGGACGGTATATGCGAGGTCTACTGTACTAGTGATTGGGTTTCGTCTCCAATCTTGTGTATAAAGATATCTTGAGATTTTCGTGTAACAGGTCCATACTGATTTTGGAATTCAAACTGCAGTTGCTACAGTCGCAAAAAAAAAAGAAGAGGAAAGTTGCTATTGCTGACTACAGTGAAAGATGAACCATCTTCTAAAAATATTAGAAACATGGCTGCCTATTCTGGAAACGATTCTTATTGTAGGGCTACGAACTGTTCTTAGGCTAATAAGTTCATAAGAACATTTCGAGAATAGGCGCCATGGACGATTTGGAAGGAATCGCGTTTCATAGTAATCGTACCTCGGCATGTGACACCATCAGTTGCATGAGTCGTTCATCATCTGTGCCCGGGCCATCCATACTTTCAAACAAGCACTTGGCGAAGAATCTCATAGGATTCTTAATGTAGCCGACTGCAACATGTAAAATAAATTAAATCATGACCCATATAGTCAATAATCGAAGAAAATTTATTGCCATTGTTAAGAAGTTGGGTAACATTTTTGTTTGATTTTGTAATATATAGATTTTTTCTTAAAATAAAACTATTTGAAGGCATGTTTGCAAAAGGTTAAAATAAAAATGACATGAAAATAGTAATACTGATTAACAGTCCTTCCCTTGTCTTTGACAAAGGACCATCCCACTCGTAAGCACCAACAGACAATAATTCTCTTGTACATCTCTATGTTGATGTCTGCAAAGACTACACTTTAAAACATGGTTTCTTCTAATGGCTACAAGAAGGTCGTAAACTAATATCTTTGTCTGGAGGATGCTTTCAGTAATGCTAGATCATCTATTAAAACTATCCCCCAAAAATAGAAATAGAAACTATCCACGTTTCCAATAAATGCACATCCTTGGATTTGTCAGTACGCCAGTTATAAGTGCTGCAGGTTTAATGCAACATTCAGCGCTACGGATGTTGCAGGTTTCATCTTTCTATAAACTGACTAGCCGTGATACGAGTGAAATAATCTTGAAAGCGGCTCTAAACCCCATTAACAAAATATATAATTAATGCAATGGACCCACCTATGGCAAGCAGTGCGTTGAGGACGTCCCCGCTGAACTCTGACCTAATGCTGTCCTCTATGTCCTTCTCCGCGTATGCCTTGTACAACTGGAACACCGTGTTGAGATGAGTTCTGCTCCTGGTGACCAGAACCTTGGTGAAGACGTCCTCGTCTGTACCTTGCTTCATACCCTCGCCACCCTGTATAGGCAGATAGGAAGGTACACATGATGGTCAGGATATAATAATAATGTGAACCTTTATTTATACGTCCTCTGATTGTGCCGGGGTATGAAGGTACCAATGATGCCGTCGGGATATCCATATACAGATGCCGTACCATCATGGATGCATCGGGGAGATGCATCGGGGATACATCGGTACTAAGTAGTAGGCTACTGTGTACAGTGAGTACTACTATTTCATCAAATATATCACCTACGGGTCAAAGATTCCCGCTTTGACGTAAAACAATTATACACTCATTCATCAATGATACCGTTAGGATACAGATGCATTATTAGCCTTCAATATCGTCAATGATACCGTCGGAGCTAAAATAGGAACGATATACCGCCAATAATGATTTATTAAACTATTTAAATTGGTAATTATTACAATCATTTATGATGATTTGAATGTACATCCCACTCACGTTATAGAGATCTCTCATGTCAGACTTGGCCAGTTCTTCATCCACAATCTCGTCATCTTTCCTCATTCCTTGCAGAAGTGCCACCAGCACGCGCTCGAAATCTCCATCCACGTCTGACTTGACGTCTGCTTCCAGTTCTCGTTCATATAACTCTGGCAGAATAAATGTAAGTCAGTTATTCGAGCTTGCTTTACTATACTCAGTCTCATTAAAATAAGATCCGAAACTAACGCTCAAACAGATATATATGAAACTCGCTCGTTTACGGGAGATCTGATGTTAATGAGATTGTACTATACTATACAGTATACAGTTTAGGGCAGGAGAAACCCACACCCGTAACGCTGAATGTTGCAGTAAACCTGCGATCACCGGCTGGTACTGACGGACCAAGGATGGTATCTGCATTGCCACTCTACAGATAGCGCATCCTACCAATATCGCGTCAGAAATGCATTTAGACAATGAAGGAAAACTTTTACTTTTCTACTGTTCGTGTACATGTATCTTTATCTTGAATGTACACTTGCATAAATCAACGAACATTGCCAACTTCTTAATAGTATTACGAAACCTTTTGAGTCGGCCTACGATTTCATGCTCAATTAAAAATTTTTAGACGTGCACTTTATTACCGGTGTATGCTTTCTTAATGTCTTGTATTTCATCGTTAGACCTAGATACCAGCACGTCTATCAAATGGACCTCTTTAGTTCCTATACCCTGAAATGTAAATGTCAGAACTAACTTAATGAAAACATTTAAACATTTATGTAATTAAAATCAAGGCATTTAATTCATGTTAGGTCAGTTGTACCAGCAACACACACACACACACACACACACACACACACACACACACACACGCGCATGCGCGTGCACGCACACACGCACACACAAAACAAACCCCAATCCAAGTTATACCTTCATAGCGTTCCTGAGACAGAATGCGTCAAAATGTCTGGTTGGCATCAGCATGTATAAGCATAGACTCTCGAAGTTTCCCGCCAATTCTGACTTCAGATCTTCTATCAAATCCTGCATAAATATGTAGAAGAATCATTAAACAGTATGGCTTGAGTTTCATCAAAGTGTCGTACTGCGTGGTAGTCTGTTTGTCTACACTGTGTCTACATATTTATCTCTCTCTAAATCATGGTTTACCTCGTTTCCTGTAAAAACATGCATGCGTACACCCTGTTCGGCATATACCAATATAAATGTTCACATTATTTACTCCCAGTCTATTGTACAGTGCGACCCTTTCGTGAAACTGAACATATAACGCAAGTAAAGGCAAGAACACGGTGTTATCTCTGAACATCTACGTTATACATATTCAATGGAAGAAATAGATGATAGTTAGATTACTACAATTTTGTTAAAAACCATAGAACCAATGAAAGATACTGGATATCGTTTCTCGAAGCTCGCCGCATATAGCAATCTCGTAAGTGCATGATCCCCATGGATGTATTCGAGATGACCACGAGAGTCCTTATGGTCTCGTAGTAGATATGAGAGCTTCAATAAACTGTGTGTTACGACAACGTATAGGAATGTAAATGTATTACCACCTTGGCACCAACGTTTAATATAAGGCCCTGATATTGATGAAACTGCAGTACGATTTCATGCTCGATTGAAAGTTTCGTTCACAAATCTCCATGAATAATTTGAGCTCGAGCATGAAATCGTTCTCAGAAAATTCTAAAAACCTACCCTTCCATAGTTTGTCTTGTATTTGGTTTTGATCTCCTGCCGCTGGACGTTATTATGTTCTGTCAATACTTTGATAATCTGAAGTTCGTCTGTGCCTAAAATGAAATGTAAAAAACCCACATTATTACGAATTGCTTATTAAACATGGTCCGAACACTGAACCGTGTCACCGCCGAAAGAAGTGACTATAGAATATAGCTTAATTTCAGTTTACTATGTAACCATTTGTGTTGGATCCGTGTATACCGTTGCATTCGGTACTTTGGGAGAGGGTCGCAATTTTCAGTGTCTGTGAGTTTGTAATGGATTTATTTCTTAAATGTTATAGGTAAAAATAGAACATCGAACCTAATCCTTTCATGGCTTTCCTGAGTCTCGTTGACGCATCATCAGCGTCGAACTTCTCTGGGTCCATTCCAACTATGCTTCCCTATATAAAGAAACACGAAAAATAATAATAAAGTATATATTTAATCAATCACAGGAATATTGAACATGGAAAAGAAGTAATTGAATTAATGTATCCTCCACCCAAATAGTGAAATATACGGCAATAGAAACGTGAACAGATTAGTTTCGGGTGATATTGAAAAACATAAAATAAATGTTCAATAGCCTGCTTATATAAATGTGATGATTTAACTTAAAACTATATTATTGATAGACATAAGAACACAATCATTAAAAGGACTCATACTCTATGTGAATATGAATTTTGCATTTGAGTCACTTTGTATAATTAATAAGGAAAACAACATTTATAACATTCGCTATTGTGATACCATTGTCCAGTCTTAAAAATAAATATAAAATAAATAGTCCATTTATAAAGCGCATTACTCCATGCTAATGCATGCTAATGCATGCTCGAAGCGCAAAGATTTGAATTCATAGTTTAGTTAAGATAAGCAGTTGTGAATAGATGTGTCTTAAGATTGGTCTTGAAAGTGCTCAGTGTAGGACTGGTTCTGACGGAGAGAGGCAGAGAGTTCCACTGGGAGGAGGCAATGTAGGCAACGGAACGATGACCATATGGAATAGTGGAAGTTTTATTTAATTAATAGAAGCAAGTATACCTGTTCATAATTTGTTTTATTCCATTGAAAACAAAATTCAATCAAACACTATTGGTTCTTAAATCCGATACTGGTTTAAAGCATAGTTAATTTCTACTATAATCGCTGTCACTCCCATATAGCAGTATATAGTCTACGAATAGAGAATAGTAATAGAATACGCTGGTGCATTGAAGCATGATTGAACCACATGATCTGCACTGCTGGCTAATGTTATTATTGATTACCATTATGTGTATTACTGGACCGTATTCTACATTCACCTTACGTTGGAAGTATTTGGAATACAATATGCAATGCATGGTATGCGTTTATAAATGTCTATACGGTATGTACCTCCTATTTCGGATCAACGTGTGGGGGAATTCTTTTACATTGTATTTCAAAAGATCGTTACTGCGTTACGTTTTAGATATACTTGAAACAAATAAGCATTGTAATATAGCTTTTCCCCCTTTGGATTACGATATACCCGGGCACTCATGTATAACACGGCGTAACTCTAAGGTAGATCGTAACTCCCACTTTAGAAATGGTGTAGTCTATGGCTAAATTTCATATCTACTACGAGACCATATTAAGGGCTCTCGTAGCTATCTCTAATACATGGGGATTGCGCTCTTACGAGATTACGAGAGCGCAATGGTCTCATAGTGATATGAGAGCTTCGAGAAACGATACCCAGTACATTAAGCTAAGAAACCACTATATAACTTCCTCTTTGAACTCCTACGATACCTTAAACTAAGAAACCTTATAATAGACATTCCCCTAAAAGCTTTGCATTACGATATTCCGTATACAAAGACACCTTGCAATACAATCTTCCCCTGCGTTATACTTTATAGCTGTATGAAAGGCAACGAAAACTGGGAACTTCTCCTTGCATGACACAAGTTACATCAACTGTTTGTACACACGCACCCAAACATAGTCGTGTACATATATTATTACTGAGCGCCAATCAATGAACTGGAACTATTTACTGTATTAACCTTCTCTGTGTTACAACCAACGCTCTAATGGGCATCCATTGCTGCTTCCGGTGTGAAGATGGTTAACTTCCGTCCGTTCTGTATCTATCTATATAAGGGCTGCATTGTCACTGTTTTCTTCATTGCGATGAATATTCATCAATAAAGAAGAACAGTGGCCATTATGGTTTTGTAGTTGCTGTTAATTGTTGTTGCCGTTGTTGATGTTAATTGTTGTGGTTATTGTTGTTTGGATTGGGGTTTTGAACCGCTTTCTTGGTTAAATTTTAAAAATAGAAAATATACGTGTTTATTATTAATGTGATCGGCCTAATTACTGAACAATTAAGGATTCGTTGACCTTTTGAATGTTTTATAAGGATACCAACCAAAACTTGGTGATGTTCTGTTTACAGCTTAACGCAGTAAACACATATGACGCTCTACAGAATATTAGAATAATAGTTTCTTTGGGGGCTTTAGGTATTCAACGAGTATCCTTGTCACTCTCTAGATGGTTTCTGACGTCTTCGCCATTTCCCAATGGGACCCTATTGGCCAAGATCCTTGATTGTTTACATTAGCAACCAACACACTTACAACGTATAATTAATGTTCGTGTGTCGTCTGCCATTTAAAGAGCAGCCGACATGTATCGCGTTGCTATGGCAAGGTGTATGACCGGACAGAACCAAAATAAAATGAGTAAATATTGAGGGAAAAAAATATATTGGATAAAGATCTCGCTTACCGTTTCACAGTAGGTCGCTGCCATGGTTCGCGGTGGGTATGTTGTCAATAGTGTATGCAGTCACGTGGTGTGGGATATCGTTGGCGTCTGGCGTTGCATGGAGAAGTCGACTGGAGATAGTTGTTGCCGTATAAATAATACAGCGAACTGCTATATATGTAGTGGTCGTTAAGTGAGCCTTTTTTTGGCATTCATAACATTCAATTATTATTGACAAGATTGAATGGGATTTAAAGCATAGAATATTTGACAATAGTCAAGATAGTAGACAGTGCAGTGATACTTGACTTGGAAGGGCAATACTGTATATATTGGGGATTATACCTATAGGTCCTTTACATTTTGTACAGTCGTTTTCTGTATGTTGGTCCTATGCATTTTGTACAGAAATATTCTGTGCAATGCCCCAGCTTTTGAACAGCAGTACGTTGTAGGCTATATGAGGGCGTGGGCCTTTAGGGTGGGAGTATGGAATAAGGTGGTATAGGGTTCCAAACTTTGGAAGTCGTATATATATGGTTGGGGTACTGTACTTAGCCTGTATAGTGGGTGTGCTGGCTAGTTCGGTAGTACGTTGTATAATATATGTACCGGATTTATAATACAAGGCTCGACAAAGCCTTAGTCTAGGCGCTATAAAAATGGCATTGACCTTGGTGTGCAACAGGGTGTGATATGTACAATGAGGGTCGATAGTAACAAATCCAGGATACAATAATAATTGAGTCGATCACCCCCTGTCTGGCAGCATAGGTTATAGGACATATAGAACGGTTCAAAGCAAGATGATATCGTCATGAAGTTTACGACTGGACACACAGGACAGAAAGAAGTCTATACTTCAATGAAGGCACTGAGTAAATGTAACCTTCTTCATGCTGGAAGCAAATATAGTGATGCTTGCTAGAACCTGTATATTGAGACGAGAAGGTTAAACTAAACTACTTTTCATAAACATAAAGGACATTGGAAGTTCTATACAATATAGTTCCATGCCTGTGGGACACTTTCCGGAAGTTAATACGTAGGCAAATTGTAATATAAGATACCACTTTCCCGCCAAATGTTAAACTAAATGAGACATTTAAGCATACCTACGGATGAACGATTGATTTATCTTTCATTTGATATATATTATAAGTGGTACTATAGAGTGTATGTATATCCTCTAGTTCTTATATACATGTGCAATAATGCATAGCGCGTGAGGGACATAATTAGATGTTTGGAGACTATGGAGTTTGGCATCAATGTCCACAGAATCCCCTTGGACATAAATTAATTTAGGTTATGGTGTATGAACAGGCCTATGAGGTGGTGATCGAGTATGGCAATTCCTGCAAAAAACATGTATTTTCACACTCTAATACCACATGGTTATTTTATGGGCCTATACTATAGTTTAATACTAATCCCTCTCATTCAAAACCGAATCACGACCCGATGATTAATTATCGATGACGTCATTGCATTCGTAGAATAATGTCCAGCCGATGTTTAATCGATGCGGAAAGCATGAGAAAACACTGTTATCGGAACCATTGGTATGGAATAACGACTTTCTCATCGTGAAAAAACACGTTATAATGTAATTATGCCCATAAACATGTGAGCAATAACAGTCAACATGTATAGAGTACATAGAATCTACTGTTAAACGTCTATTATAATATTATTTTTACATGCACATATTTTAAAGAAGAAAACGTAAGTTATGTTTTAATTCCTTTATCTCGCAGGTGAGGTCTTAATATATCAATTTAAAGACCTATTGAATTAATTACAACCGTTATTGTTGTAAACACGCACCGAATCCTAAAACCATATTTAAATTTTAACAATTAAGTAGTAACACAAATACATTATTCCAATGAATTCGAGCATAAAATATATCCAATATGCCTTGAAGTAGAATATGTATATACACGGGTTTAATAATAGTGGCACTAATAATTATAATCTGTAAATATAATAACAAATTATTAATATATTACCAATAGAATCTGTTCAATTGTTATCGGGTATCGATACAATCTGGCGTAGCTTATCAGGTGTACAATAGAGTCTTGTCTAGAGAAATGATTTTACGGTTTATTATTCATACTCTATGCATAAAATATATAACAAACTTATGAACCACCAATGATAAAGGTATGCCACTGGCATGAGAAATGTTGATACAATGAAAAGAAAATTTCAGGCTTGTGACAACCAATGCAGATCGATGTTATGCTGGTAGCAGCTTTAGAATTATTCCCACAGAAAACAGTAGTATAGCCATAATAGGTAGGATGACCTTTAACCCCCATTGGATTGGGTTGTTCTGGAATTGCAATTGATTCCATCTGGAAAGCTTGAACAGCTATATAGATTGCACGATAGGCAATTTACTCGCTGGATAGTATTCAAAAAGCTTGTTATAGAAGTTTCAAAAGTGTGACAAGATCTCTAAAAGCGCCCACATTAAAAAAGTGTGACACAATCTCTAGAAGCGCCCAAGTTTCAAAAGTGTGACAAGATCTCTAGAAGCGCCCAAGTTTCAAAAGTGTGACAAGATCTCTGGAAGCGGACCAAGTTTCAAAAGTGTGACAAGATCTCTAAAAGCGCCCAAGTTTCAAAAGTGTGACAAGATCTCTAGAAGCGGACCAAGTTTCAAAAGTGTGACAAGATCTCTGGAAGCGGACTAAGTTTCAAAAGTGTGGATCTTCAAGCGAGAGACAATTTGCATGCCGATTTTTCTGCGTCGTGATTAAATTACGACATTGAAGATTTGGATCTAGATGTCATTTGGTGACATGAAGTTGGATACCGTGAATCTGGTTATGTAACCTTGAAGACAGATCAGAGTAATGACAGGTTATTCTACACTATTGATACTTCTCAAGGCGTGGAGTTCTCAGGTGACCATGAGATACCATCATGGCAATATCACAGTACGCCATTTTAAAATTGTGTGAAACAGATACAGTGCATTTGTAAGTACCCTGTATGCTAATAGGCCTATAGTTTTCCCACTGCAATTTGCACGTAGAGTTGACAACGCCAGGCCTACGGATACGGCAATTTCGTCAAACGTAATCCTAGACGTCACAGTAAGGTATTACTCGTCATGTTTACATCATAATTCATTTGTTGCATCACCTTGCCGTTGTCCCTGTCGATCATGTAGGTACGTATTGTAGTACTATTGTATGCATTTAAACCATCATGACGTTCTAGGACCTAATGGTTTAAACATATTTTATTCCAAAAAAAAGAAGAACTGAAAATGGACTAGCAAACAAGCAAACTGCTTATTTTAATGCCGCTCCGACATAATCTACTCGAACATCCCATGTGTAAGAAACGGCCTACCTCTAACCTTTACCATAAAGTACACCACTGGAGACAAGGTTATAATAGCTTAGATATATTTGCTGTTTCGTACGGCAGAGCCCTCTCGATCCATACATAACCCTGCAGTTCATACAGGAGAACCCTGTCCAAGAATCCTTTCCATACAGTAGAACCCTGTCCATATAGAAGAACCCTGTCGATATAGTACGACCTTGTCCATACAGTAGAACCCTTTCAATACAAAATCATATCCATACAGGAGAACCCTGTGCATACAGAACCCTGTCTATCTTGTAACGTTTACTATGCCTGAGCCCAGTTTCCCAGGACAAGTTATAGCTACAAATCAATTGATTGCAAATGTATTATACCGACCGCACACTGGAGATTCTCGTCGGCGACCGGTCGCCGATTTTACGTCGACCGACGGAAATCCCCAGTGTGCGGTGGACGGCGACTGCGATTTTTAGTCTCGCCGACCGATCTCACAATATCTAGCATGTCTTGATATTCGTCGGCGACAAATTATGTCAAATAAAAATAGATACAAATCGGCGACCGATCTCCTACCCACTGCACATACTAGACGATCGAAAGCCGACGCGAATCGGTGACCGGTCGCCGACGAGAATCTCCAGTGTGCGGTCGGTATTAGGTACCCACTACAAGTCTAGCTACAGGCCCAAGTCCATTGCATTAAACACAGTTATCACTACAATACTCGAGAACTCAGTTTGCTGAAACTATTGTAGCATACCAGTGGTTCGTCCAACTAGCATTACATTTGTAGCGGGTCCTTAACCACTGGACTTGCAACCAACTGTTTTGAGTCCATGGGGACCATCATACACTACAGGTATCACAGTCGAAACGCCGAGTAACTTAATAATGAAGATACATGTAATTTTGAGGAAGACATTTATTATGACATGTAGTAGACCCATAAATCTATAAGTAAAGCTATATATAGTATATTACAATTATAAAATAAACATGGAAAACGTTCTCGCCGAGGAGGCCCGCAATGAATAGCTCTGGGTCTTTATTTATATACAGAGAAAGCTCCTTATTACTCCTCCGCACGGTGTTTTCATCACATTAGCAACGTTCCATTATTATCAGACACGGAGAAAAACCTAACACCATGTACGGAGTTACCTATATAAGTCATTTGTATAGCCAGAACTCCGCGCAGCGTTATTAATTTACGATTCCAACACGTTTATCACAATTATACGACGACGTGATTATGATTAGAGGTATACACAGGGGTCGCTGAGACTGTGTAGGGAGTAGTAAACAGACTCTTTAATCATGTTTGTGGCTGGAAAACAAGGTTATTGAGACACACTCGGGTATTGTGTAGGAACGTGGCATTTGTCTTTCACATATCATATGATTATCTCGTACACGTGTAATGGGCTGACAATATGGTGTTTCCGAAGAACAACAGTATTTTTTTATGTTCATAATTATTTCAAAGAATACGTGTGGGTTTTTTTAAAGGAAGATTATATTAGATATTGGTATTATAGGATTAGTGAATTTTTTTACATGTAGGTATATGCATTCATTAATTCCCTGTTTTTAGGTACAGAAAACTAGGAATATCTGAATGGAAGGACAACGCATTGCAGCGCCAACCCCAGAGGTCTCGCAGTCCATTTCCGGTGGCTCCGCGGACTGCGCTTCCGATTCCGGTAACAAATATATTCTCATTCCCGAGGACCTGTTCCGGGGCTTCACGAGATGTCCGACAACCATCGACATGACACTTCGGCAAAACCCGCACAGCAACCGGCGTACGGCGGGAATTTACCCGATGCCCCGACCACTTCCGGTGCGCAAAGTCCTATGGAAGAGGAGCTTCACCAAGTGCAAAGACTACAAAGTGATTGGTGTTCCTATGAAACAAAATTACTGGTAAGTTTAAATAATTGATGGATGTATATTTTGCATTTTCTTCCAGCATTTGGTCTTTGCGTAAAACTGATAATATTGACATCTCGTTGGCATCATGCCTCAGAAATTCTTTTGGTACTTACTAGTATCCGTTGAATGCATTGACTAGACCAACTGCTTCAGAAAATGTGGTGACATCTTAATTTAACATCTAATAATAATGAAAGATATGTAATTCATATTATTTAACATATTAGTCATGAAATCGATTACCATGCATAGAGTATACTAATAACAAAATTAATTATTAAAAAAAAACACTTCTTTATTTGCTTTTGGAAACAAAATATCCTTTTTTGTTTTGTTTCACACATTCATAGTATTCGCTATGCTGCAGACTCATGAGAAAGTATTAATGTAAACTCTCTAATCATATTATTTAAATATAGGACCACGAATGTATCGGAGTATTTTCTAATATTCAAACATATATCTGGTATGAATGAATGCATTATATGTGCATTCACAATGACAAATTATGTTTTGCAAATTCTAAAAACGAAACTATATGGACTGGACTGTAGCTCAGATGGTATTTAGGGAATAGGAAGAAAGCAATGGACCAAGAATTGGTTTCGCTATAACATGAAGTTCATTAATTCTTTGGTCATACGTGGCTGGATTCATAATCACTGTCTGTATATATATGTGTGTGTGTATACATTGCCCTGAAAAATGAATGGCAGCGTTATTGACAAGCATTAGTATTATTAATCCAGGTAAAATGCGTCCGAGTACACAATAACATGTATAGAATGATGACTATAGGTTATAAGCCACCAATTATTTGAATTTGCCGCCACGAGGATCCTTCGTACATAAGCCTGTACAGCAGAGA
>JAUTBX010012907.1:0-14097 GCA_032361465.1 Lepetodrilus tevnianus | reverse complement strand
CGATACGTTTTGTAATAGAAATACACTTTACACAACATTTGTATACTGAAATATACAATTTACAGTACAATATACTATTGACCCTTAACTTGTTTGGAGTAGTATATATACATTGAGGTATTTACCATCTTAACAACATGACTGAATTCCCAATAATCTTTTCATAATAACGAGATATTATTGTTTTGACGGGAAAATGTTATTCCAAATTTCAAGATTCACTTCATGGTATAAACATCTATTATTTCATTTGGCGGGCAGACTTACCCGAGCCAGACATCGGTCTCGGAGGTAATCCGATTAATCACAGTATTACCAATCGCCATACGGCACGCAGTAATGTTTTGAATAGTTGCCGCGTCCCGAAGGTTTCATCACCACACACTTATCTCGAGATAATGAGATATAATCGGCAAGTGGTACTCGTCCGGCAACCGGAGAAAATTCTTCCGCTAAATTGAGATACAATTACAAAGTAAGGCTCGCTCTCCTTGCAAGCACACGTTAATGAATTGATCAAGCTCGATTCTCCGCCGCGATTTTACGAGTGTGACACCTTTTCACGGAAATGAGACTTCGGCCAAAAGATTGATCACAGTGCAGAGTCAGCGGCTGTCTTGCTAACATATTGACTGTTTTTGGTTTGATGATTTAGAATCTTAATTGAAAGGAAAATGTTGATAGACCGGCCCAGGAAATGATTCTGCGATCATGTCCGCTCTAAAACATAATCGCTTTACTGGAATACGTTGATGGAAACTTAGTTTACGACTGATCGTCTTTACTGATTGCATTCCGTTCTGTTTATCCGTTATCGATGATGCTGCATGACCTAAACTGATGCGTACAGCATTTGAATGGTACTAGAAGAGTGTAGCCTGGGTAGGATTCATTAAACTGTCTTCTATTTTACTGTGATTTGTCAGGTTAGTGGCAAATAGTCCACAGATTGGTATGAAGAAATCATAATTTATACATTTTATAGCATACAGTTAGTTTAAAGAATTTAACTTATACATTTTATAACATTCAGTTAGTTTTAAAGAATTTGAATTATAATTATTAAAAAAAAATAAAAAATCATTACTTTATGGCATTTTCTCTCTTCTATTCATAAACAGTATCCTAATAAATGACATGTAAAGTCATATCATATTTAATATGATGCCAATGCCAAATCTCAAATTATCTATATATCAAAATGCAGATACAATCATCCTGCATTCCAAAAAACTAATTATATATTATAAGTTAAAATATGGAATTACATTGACTAAAGTTATTTATAAAAAAAGGATTTACATTGACATTGACATGTAAAACAATACGTTCTAAATTGAGAAACTAGCCGTGTACTGAAAATGGAATGACATTGACAGTTTTTATAATAATGCATAAAACAATAAGCTCTATATTTGATAACCAGTCAGTTGTACAGAACATTGTATGTTATCTCATAGCCATGCAATGACATTAGAACATGTAGAATGTAACTTGTTTTCCCAATTCTTCATGTTTTTCTTTTACAATAGGGCCAGTGATTACCATTTGGATAAGCACGTACACAAGAGATGCAGAAAGAATTCCTCCCATGCGAGGTAGACACTGATCTTTTGTGACCAGCTGTTATTTCCGTTGCAAGATTTAGACGTTACCCTTGTGTATATTCTAGTGTATACCCGATAGCATCAAGGAATCCATTTATTTGTGTTATAGCATGACGCGAGGATTCTTTGTTTTGTCAGGCTTTCGTTCTTTCACGTTATAGGCATATGGCGATATGCAGAAATTTGGCAGTTTGCATGTAATTTATTTTTCATTTGTCTCAATGACATATTTTTTTTTGATATTTATTTAATACAATTATTTCTGTGATTGATCTGAATTGCAATAGATGTTCATACATTGCATTCCTTTGGTTATTTTAGTATTTATTGTTGCGTTTTATCATAGTTTATACCTTACCGTTCCTTCATTGTTCAAGACGCATCACGAGTTTCTAAGGACGTTAATACATTGTATTTTCATGAAGTGTATTTAGCATTGCTTGCTGTATATTATCATAGTTAGTAGGTTATCAGTTCTCCATTGTGTAAAGGATTCCGTGATTCGATATGTTTTTGCATCCAACTTGGAATTGTTTGGAATGATAATAGAGTTATCCTGACTTGGACAGATCTAGGTATCCAGATGTTTTCACGTTCGCGTGTATTTATTTGCCGGCTAGTGCAAGCTCTTCTCGTCTCGTCATTTCAAGATTAACACATCCATCAAGTTTATTGATAAAAGTAATGCAATTTCTAAGTTTGTTTACTGATTGTTTTATCCATTAAATGCAATCTAAACTGAGAAGATGCTAATTTTAGTTGCACAATAAACAAAAAGATAAATGTTCTACAGTATCTCCTGTGTTAATGTTGTCGAGAATGACATCAAGTTGAATAATACTGTACATATACTGTCTAGTTTTTATGTTATTTAAAGTACATTTTAATTAAGTTGTTGTCATTGTTCTATCTGCGACATGATATTCTAAGTGAACTAGCACTATAAAAACTGGTGGAAATCCAGACTAGTCTAGCAGTACATATGCATGCAAGTCATGATATTAGTGAAAGATTTTAGAAAGTGACTTTAAACCCCAAATCAACCAATTAAGTTGTTAGATATTGGTTTAAATGCTTTGGACGACTTTTCATCATCAGTATTTGCATGTACTATTGTTCAAATATGACATCACTTTTGAATGTACATGTATTACTTAAAAAAACAACGTTTGCAAAGAAGTTGATATTGTAACAGGCTGACAAATGCTGACAAATGAATAGGTGAATATGTAATGACTTTAAATGCGTAATACATTTACAGTATTAGAAGAAATCGCTTTTTCATCGGTTGACCTGTATACGTTTGACATAAACTGATGTTGGCCATGATGTATTGCATTCTGTACACAAACCTGACTTGCTCCTTTGATCAATGTCATTAACACTGTGTTCGTGTCATGATCAATTTCACAACCCACCTGTCAAGATGTCAATCAACACCCTCTGTTCTTCGATCATTATCAGTCGCTTCATTCTGTGATGTTCAATTACGCGTAGAAAAATCGGCCTTTGAATCATGAACATCCTGGTTCTGACAGAGAAATACCATCTAAAGAATAGCTAAATATGTGGGTATTGTTTCATGAAGGTTTTATACCCATTGACCCTCTCCATGCTGGAGGCAACCAGATATGCCCTAAAGAGCGGTGTATGTGGTGTATGTGCCTAATCCAGCAGGGAGAGGGTTAAGGACTAAAGAGCAAGATGCGAGAATGGCATGGACTCTGGATAGGAAAGCTTCATGACTTCATGACTTCATGACTTCATGACTTCATGAAATGGTACGAGTGTCGCAGGAACTCTCACCATTCAGCGCCAAGGATGTTAAACGTTTCCTGCCATAAACTGATATGCCATCATATAAGTGAAAGAATCTTGAAAGCGATTATTAAGCCCCAATACAAAAAAAAATAAAACAGAAAATAGTCATGGCTGCTTAGACAGTAGAGTGATAGGATTATCATAGCTATGATACTATGGAAATGACCCAAATGTACCAACAAAAATCCATAAAATTCACCTTTTGATAGGTTACCAAAGTTGTCTAGGAAAGAAAACCGCAATTCATTTGGAAATTAAGTTCTTTGAAGTGTATCTATCTCAAGTTTTGGCAACTCTTGAGTTATTTCAAGTTTGTTATTTACTTTGAGTCGGAGATAACCTGATTTTATGTAGAGGGCAAGTTTGAAGCTATTTTTCTTTTAGTTTTGAGACAAATCTTGTGTCATCTTTTCATCATTTCTTTACTTGCAACCATATCCTGATGACGTAAAGTAGTGGTTAGTAGGATCAGTAAGGATCCTAAGATCATCTTTAGTTTATATCATTTAGTAATTAATATGGTTGGTTTATTTTTCATATACATTTCATAAATATTAAATCTAATTAAAATCAGATCTCGTTTCGCACCTTTCCTCTCTCCATTCTGGATGCAACCGGAGATGTTGGAGCGGGTTAAACATGTTGACATTATTTTGGAGTTTGAATCTGAGAGTCAGTTTCGGATCTAATTTTAATGAGATTGAGAAATGTTTATCACATTGTAATTTTCTTTTATGCCAAATGAATATTTTATAATTATTATTTTTTCTTTATTCCAGGATGAATCCTCAGATGAGAAGGGTGTGCTGAGCAGTCCGACGCGGAAACGTGGATGTACGGACTGCATATCGCTCTGTATCTTCTTCCTGTTCTGGGCCGGAATGGTAAGTCTCTTGTCCTGCTTCCTCCAATAAACTTGTCGCAAATGGCTGAAAGATTCTTGTAGCAACGTTGAACTCCATGATCACTCACTCTTCCAATAAACTGTATCAGAGCTGCACCGAGCTCCACATCAGAACTGTGTGGAGCTGTGTGGCCCAATTCACAGGAACTACTTTTTGGGACATAGTGATGTTCTCAATGGATTTTCTTTAGTTTGAATTCTGACATGAACGGCGATTCATAGCGAATCTATATCAGATAATGGTTTGAGTTTTATTAAGTTTGTAGGTGTTTATGAGTTAATGCATTTAGCAGAGAATGATGAAATATTTGAAATGACCTCATGCTTCTTGTGTGCTCTAATGTGTCTTAGAATATTCCCTGCAATGAGCAAAAAACAATGAAGCGTAGTCAGATATTTGACAACTTGATTGGACATTTTTCTAGAACAGTGGAAAAACTCTCTATTACATGAGCCAACCGTCCACAAATAAACCTTTTTTTTAAAGATAGGCATGCTACCAATGACAAACGGCTAACCGTAGATGTCCCGTTATTTTCATTCTTTCCGTTTTGCTTTCTTTCTTTCCAATGGCATCTGCCACCCTTCTCGTATATTGCTCATCATTACTATTTCATTACAAACAAACACTTCAGCTGAGAAGGTCTTCCCGTGTGGTGTCTCAGCTTATACCTGAACAGATTATTGCCCAAGATCCAACAGATTGTACACAGAATCACGGCCTGTTGTAAATTGACGGCCTTTGCTCTTGAGCCCCGGATGTCTCTTGAGATTCACTAATGTCTCGTCCAGGGATGTCTCCTTGCTGTCATGTCTCATTGATGTCATGTTGCTGTCATGTCGTTGCAGTCTTGCTGTTGTCATACTGAGAGGCAATCATACACAGTGCTCATGACGAGAGGCATTCTTCACTTCACTGATTTGCTTTCTGCTCATTTCTTATCTATGTTGTCTTTGCCTGTATAACATGTTATCAATTTCAGTGATATTTGACACTTTCTTTAACATTCGACATGTTTGCTAAAGACTAATTTTCATTCGTGTAGGGATTGAATTTAAGATCTGAGAAACTGGCACTGAAAAGCTTATTTTTTCTTGGGGGGAAAAGTAGTTAAAAAAAAGTAATTGCATCTCTGTAGTAGAAGGTACAGTTGTGAGTGCGTTAGGTTCTGTAGATTTGAGGTTCCGAGTTCAAATCCTAGGTTCTGAGTTCAAATCCCAGATGGCTTTCTGATATATCTTTATTGTGGAGAATGCTGTGAAGGTAATAGTGGACAAATTAGAGTATTCTGTATGCTTTACTACATGGAATGTCCGAGGTTGAATCCCTTTTACTAAATGTAGGTACAAAGCTGATGTCCGGGTATCTGAAAGTATTTTCTCTGGTGGAGGAACACGTGGCAAGAATAAGGATGCAACATTTCCTTTTCTGTATGCTGTATTATATTTTCAGGAACAGATAACTATTGGTCCCCTATTCTTCAAACAATCATAACTCCACCTTTTATTAAATATCTTGACAGCAATATTACTAATGAATCTTCAGTTTTACCTTTGCACTTGGTTGTCAAAGGTTCTTGCCCACAATAAACAGAATGACTTGCATATTCATACTCTGAATAATAGCGTAAAACCCCAAAGTACTCCTGTACCTTATTTTTATGGGTAGAACGTTGTTTTAAATGAGACAAGATATAACTTGTAAATACTGTAAATTATGCACAGTGAGCATGTATAGCTCATTCGGGAACAGCTTCTCGGTATTTTTAGACTCGTATTATCTTCAAAACCTGTCTGGGGCTGCATAAAACATGATTAAGTATTGTTTCTGCATGATTATGAGAACGTTAATGTCCTTTGAAGTATGACTGTTTGTTTGACCTTGCCACATAATAGATGTACCCATGAACCCGCGCTGCCTCCATGAACCCATGCTGCCTCCAGCACAGCAAGGAATTGTCCGTTAAAGTATCGGTGAAACTCAAAAGTCTGCAGCATTAAGTGCTCGGCCATTATTTACCATTACCGCCACATTCCAAATACGTTTCATGCTTTTGCCTTCACTTTTAGGATTCCAAGATGTAATGCTCTAGCACCGAGTCTGATATGCTTTAGCACTGATGTGATGCCTTGGAACTGTTGTGATGCTTTAGCACTGATGTAATGCTTTAGCGCTAAATAATTTCTCTTGTATGTGTTCAGCTAAGGTTTAATGTCAAGTTCACAGAGTCCAAAGCTTCCTTACATCATGTTTGGTGTGGGTTTTTGTTTGACTTGGGGTTTAGAGCTGCATTCCTAGGTTATTTCGCCCATGTCACGGTTTGTCAGTTTTGAAGCAAGAGGAAACTTGTATGATCTGTAGGCTTGAGTGTACCAAGGTTGCAAGTATAGGCTGGTACAGACAAACCAAGGAGGCTGCAAGTAGTAGATGATACTGACAAACCAAGGTTGCAAGCAGTGGATGGTACTTACAAACGAAGGCTGCAAGCACTGGCTGGTACTGACAAACCAAGGTTTCAAGTACAGGCCGGTACTGACACACCAAGGAGGCTGCAAGCAGTAGATGATACTGACAAACCAAGGTTGCAAGCACAGGCTGGTACTGACAAACCAAGGTTGCAAGCAGTCATTCATGATAATGAACAAAAAGGAATTGTTTTATCTATTTTCTAATTCATTAAAAGCATGTTATGACATCTGAATTCAATAAGATATTTCAGTGCAGCTCACAGTTTTCATGTTGGCTGTCAATTACCTGCAGGAAGACATACTTAGATGCAAGGGGTGATTCCCAGTGCAGGTATATCCCTGTTATACCAACAAACATGTCCATTTTTTACCTTCCAAATCATGTACGTTTCTATTTTCCTGTCGTTAAACATCACATTCTCTGCAAGACACCCCTGCTTTTAATGATTCCTAATTGAGGTAAATGTTTGTCTAAGTACTTTCGCAAATTACACTAGGAGCCAATCAGCCGCTTAATGTTGGTTTAAATGTCGGGGTGTATATTTCGGTTTGAAATGTTCCGGTGTATATTTCAGTTTTAATGTTCGAGCGTATATTGCAGTTTGAATGTTGGGGTGTATATTTCGTATTGGAGCTTGTCACTGTGTGTATATTTCGATTTTAATATTGCAGTGTATATTTCGGTTTGAATGTTCTGGTGTATATTTCAGTTTGAATATTGTGGCGTATATTTCGTATAGGAGCCCGTCCATTGCCGTCAGTCAGTCGTTGTGTACATTTACAATGAAGACCACAATGTGTGATCGCCATTTCTGACATTCCCATGCCGCCAGCCATCTACGTGCGGCAGTTTGAGGGGAATTAGCAGGGACAGTTGCTGCCAATTGTATGGATTGACACATGTGTTCTGCCGCAGGCCCAATGTTCCGGTACTACTAACCTTGGCATAAGTGTATTTGCAGGTTGGAGAGAACTATAGTAGGAGTGTATTCCGTCAATGTTTGTTCTATTCTGTAGCGCTTTGACCGTGATGATCTCTGTAAAGTACATTCCTGCGCCGCAGCACAGAGTCCAAGTCGTTGATCATTCTGACATTCCTCTTTTACGATTTGTTCTTAGTACTCTGCAGTCTTTTTCTGAATGACTCTTGTCACGTATGGGCGAAAGATTCCTACTGGGACGTTAAGCAATAAGTCACTCGCTTGGATTTAACTACGAAAAGTTCATTTTCATAGTTAATTTTATTGAATATTTGAAGATAAATTAATAATAGATCATCCATTATTCCATATGAAATATTCATACTTTTTTTTATTATTCAATATAATTTTTAATATTTCAACAAAATACGCTGTTCTCAGACCTTGCATTGTTATTGAAGATAAATGGAAAATTCTATATATTTATTTTCTAATCTACTTGACAAACAATGACACGATTTGATAATTGATCATGTATTATATGTCGCTTCCTCCTATGATAGGCAGCTGCCATTATCTGAAATGGAAATTAATCAACATACATTCAAATACATTTATTATAAGCCTACCTGATTAAAAATCAAAAGATCTATCTCGGTACAAAAAAAATTAATCATATTCACAGAAATTTTATTACTTTCTGCCAATACTAGACTCAATCATTGTCAATACCAAACCAACGCTAACGGTACGGTAATTTGACATGCAATCAATATTTTGAAGGAAAAATAATTTACGTATCGTTATCTGTCGTGGAAGCAAATATTGTCTTTAATTACTTTCTTACAAACGTAACAATATGCCATCATTAGCGTCCGTCTTTTCTCAGACTTTGCATTAGGATCTCGGGTAGGGCAGCCAGAATATAGACAATCCATTTCTAGATTCTAATCATATCAACAGTCGCCGCATCCCCTGCTTGTTTAAGAATATCGACCATTGATCATTCAGGTAAATTATTTACATTATCTCGCTTTGATAAATGTCATAATTTACTGGCTCCATCTAGTGACAACAGTGCTTATATGTTATTCATGATATATTGATCGCAAGTTAACAAGACTATGAGCGTGTCTTATTAACTTACCCCCGACATCCCCATGGTGGGAGATAATGAGGTTTTAACGTACAATATAACGTGTATAGGTTTCGGTATCGTATATTTCATGAAATGTACACCTGATATGTCAAATATTGATTAATGCACTTCCTGTTGTATTGTGTTTTATGTCTTTGCGTCATAACTTGTCTCGTTAGCAAAATAAATACTATTATTCCGTACAAAATTTTAATATTTTAGTACTCTTTAAAGGGTATACTTATTTAAGATTAATGGCTTATGCTGTTTCATGGAAACATGTGTACTTTTCTGAGCTGCTTTTTACGAAAGGGTCGTAGCAGTAGTCCTGGAATATGTCAAGGTTTACGTCATTTCCTGCTCTAGTAAAAAGCATGGCATACATCCTGATTTAGGCCCCGACTAAAGTACAACTGTTTCACGAAACGCATTCAAGATGTTCTTTGTTTAAGGAATTGTGACATGATTCTGGTAGCATTCACTTGGTAGACTGCACAGCAATTAAGCATCAGCTTTGAAGTATATTGTTAACCTTTAAATACACACTACACCTGCTGTTTCTACCGGGTTTATTTATGTATATTTATACATACATTTATATATAGCTAGACCGGTCATAGTCTTGTACGATCTTCTATAACAGTGATGACATATGGGCGCGTTCTAAATATACCTTGCGAAATCATCTCCCCAAAATGGAAATCATATTTGAATATCACATCCTAAGCATGCCATTTTTTAGGGATGCAAATATACGTTTCTAGTTATCTCAGACTTTTCAGTTAAATTGTGCTGATTGTCATTGGTAGACTATTATATACGACAACTCTTCTATATATGGCACAGTGGTAGAGTGTCGGACTACAAACCATAAGGTCCAAGTTTGATTCCCATCTTTTATGTTATCTCTGTGGTAGGGAATAGTTTCACAAGAAATGAGATACAATGTGAATGAAATTATATTTAATTTATGTGTACCAATCATGGCTAGCATAAAAGACATGTAATGGTTATTGCAGGTTTTCCTCCCTTCATAAAACAGAACATATGATGTACTGCTGAAATGCAGTGTAAAATGGCACATAATTTGCACTGGCGATGTTCAAATACCATCTCAAACTATTTGAACAGTTCAGACTTTATTTCTTCTCCTATTTCAACCAGCCCTGGTCAAGCAATGGCCAGATTTGTACTGTGGCCTTTGCTAAATGAACACGATACTTCCGTCTGGTTTTGGTGTATTACAGTATTGATTGCTTTGTCAGACTAATTTGACATCATTAACAATTAAAGTCTTGGAATTGACGTCCTTTAATGAACACACTTTGATCTAACAGCCTGTGGTGGCCTGGTTAAATACCACCAAAGTGGTTCAAAGTCGACCCTACTCAGCACGCTAAAACTTTAAAAGAGAATACCTGTCCCTTTTTGATGCCTTATCCAAGTACAAGTACTATATATGAACACAAACCACTAGATGTTTGGTGTATTAAAAATAAATTCCGCCAAAAATATTTTTTTGCCATTTTACATTATAATTATTATTTTCCCAATAAAGTTTCCTTTTTAAATTTCTTTCATCTTTAAACATTGATAACATTATAAACATTTCCCAGTGGGATTAAAAACAATCTTCTTGTTTGAGATTGATATCAAATATGTTGCTGGTTGATAGTGGTTGATTTGTGGAGACCATTTTGAAAATTACAATTGTAATTTTGCAGTGTTAGTGTTAGCTCCAGATGCTGTAATCTATCTAGTTTAAAGGGGCACTTAGTTTATTTTCAAGGGTACTGTTCGACAGTCTGCACAATTTGTCCAATTTACCATCGCATTTTTCTTAATTCTCCAAGGATAGATGATCTGTGTACGAAGGATAGGGGTTCCTTGGCTATACCGTACGATGCTCATTATTCAGTGAATCAGCCTTGGCTGCCATGTTTAAGCTTGTAGGTCTCAATGGAACACCTTTCCTCGAGATTATGACACTTTTTGAGTAAGATTTCACGCTCAAGCTCAAATTTATAAACTAATTCCTAATTGTCCTATATTTTCTTCCAGATCTTTATCGCAGCATTCTCCATCACTAAGGGCGATGCTTTTCGACTGGCGTATGGATACGACAGTTTTGGGAATACTTGCGATGAAGATAACACGGATAAAGTCATTCCGGAGATCAAGTTTTCCGGGAAAAACTTGAAGGGAAAATCGTAAGTGGAGCTATTTGTGCAAATACCAAACTCTCTAGAGAAATTAGTCCCATGGTGAATTAAATTGCTGAGGATCTTGTGTGAAATCAAAACAAAAAGCTGTCCCTTTCCAAATGGATGTCTGCCACTACCGCTAATGTCATGATGATTGATATGACGTAACGTGACATACCAGTGACATGTCGAAACAGCAATCTTGTCATGAGTATTGATCGAAAATATGAAATATGGTAAATATGCCAAATTTTCTATTTTGAACCATTTTCTTTTCCAGATGTGTAAGATAGCTGCAAATGTTTCAATAATTCAGTTAATAACTTGTTTAACGTAATTCAATGTGTTTTTGCTTTACCTTCGGTAACGTCTCTGCTGTATATCATCAACATACGAAGTACAATGTAGAAAAACATTTCTTTCTTGTCTTGGCTTGCTTTGCTGGGTTTCTTGTAAACCGATATGCGATTCTGTTTCATCGCAGATATTTTCTTCTTTGAAATCTGATACAGTCCTTGTTTCTTGAAGTTTAAACTAAATTTCATCATGGTATTTTAGCTATTAAATAAATATATACATTACATAATAATAATAATAATATTATTATTATTATTACTGTAACATGATTATAGCAGGCTTGCCTCCTTCAAGAAACATTCTTGCGTATTGGCGAAAGATTCCCGCTGTGACATAAAATATAAACTCACACCTACCATAAATAGATTACCATTTTACACTCGACTACTGTTGCTAAACAGGGGTGCCTATTCTCAAAAAGTTCTTAATTCTTAGCCTAAGAATAGTGCATAGCTATATTATAAGAATCTTTAAGAATTAGTCCCCAAGCACTACAATGTGTTCAAATGTGGAAAAAAATCAAGTAAAATATATTCCGTTACGAAAATGCATAACGAGTCTACGCCAGAATGCAAACTGATTTATCTTAGATATCAAAGAAAACACGCAAAGGCCAACACTTTGATTCCATGATGGCGTGTAATGTAACAGAGCGGCACAAGCAGAATAACATGCATTATCACACCGTTCAATGAAGTAGATGCTGTTGGGTCAAAGTTCAGAGAATTAGTCCAATGGTGCCAATGCATTGCAATTAACCCTCTCCCCGTTCGATTAATTAAAACTCCTTTAGGGCATATTCAGTTGCCTCCAGCAGGGAAAGAGTTAACAGTAAAGGAGTGATTGCGTTATCCCATGAAGGCTAAAACAAAAACCCACATGTTCCCCACATGAAACGGGAGACGGGCTGCCATTGATCGGAATTCACTTATCCGCGGTATGGAAACGGTCTTCTGGGAGAAGCGGCGATAAATGTTGGGGCTCCGATATCGTGTCCGTGCGCAAACACCGTAATTTTTCCTCTGTGTGTCATAATTTATCGTGAAAGCTTTTAAGTAAGGAGATAACTCTGATATTACTTCCTGTCTGTCAGATTAGTGTGTGTGTGGAACACAGGCTGTTGAATTGTTGTGAATAATCAGGAAAAGTATCTAATGTGTGAACACTGCGGCCAAAAAGCCCTTTATGTCAATCAGTTCGGAATGTGTGGCCACTAATTTATAGGTTTTCTGTTGAAAGGCGCACTGAGGTTTATGTTGGGTAAATGGACTAAAGAAATCAATGAAAGCATCATTAATTTCACCGTGGCTGGAACATGTTGCACGTCAGTCGTTGTTTAGATATGGTGACAAATTGGAACTTTGTTGCTTCTTCATAAACTAACAATTAACTATCGATCTAGCGCAATCCGAAGAAAACGGAATGGTTTGCTACTTTTCCTTAATTATATTGCCTGTTTCGTGATTTGGTCAAATACTAAGAAAGTCACTCAGGACAAGGAATCTATTAATATTCAGATACGGTATATAATGCTTTTCTAAAAAGTCAAATACCAGTAGTCTGCCTTTAATGGACAAAACGACCATATAACATGGAACTTGGCTCAGTACTATCAGGTTTTCAGTTGATAGCACAGGTTCGTATCTATGAGAACACATTAATAAGGTATTCTCATCATCTCCCAAAATTAAGTGATTTCTCAGCACCTTTTCGTGGCAATAAAATCATGATTACGTGAGCATGTGCAGTCAATTCTTCACCGAGAGCAAATAAATAGAATCTCCTCTAGACAGACACTTTTAGCGGGGTTTCACATATCCTGTGTAGTTTCCAGACATAAACTTTGTTTTCACAATTTAAATTATTTTTATTTTTTATTTTAATTTTAATTTAATTTTAAATTTTTTATTCAAAAATTAGCTATACTCTCTGATAATGCTTTACCTCCCAATGTTTCCTAATCCTTTGTGTTAACAATGAAAAGGCTTTCGGCAGTGGAAATAAGTGCGTCAGTCTGTTTAATTATAAAGAACTGTTATGTTTAGAAGAACACTGTTCTCATTGCTGATACAGTGTCATCAGCTACATATATTAGTTTCATAGATATTTATTTAAATTATTATCCATACTGTAATAATATTATGTAATGCATGCAAACAAATATTAAAAGTATGGAATATTGTATATGCAAAGATGATCTTAGCATTTTAACCCTTTCCATGCTGAAGGCAACTGAGATGCCATAAAGAGCAGTGACTGTGCCTAATGTAGCAGGGAGAGGGTTAAGATTAGATCAAATTCATTCATGATGATATTAACAACACATCGTTGATTTCAGGTTTGTGTTCTTCATGGACGTGGAGAATCCGTCGAAGTCGATGAGGATATGTGTCAACAAGTGTCCACACGACAATCTTGACGACCTGTCGCAGGTCGCGCATTTCTCCAAGACGACCGGCTCTCATCTGTGTCGCTATGACGTCACGAAGGACGAGTACGAAAACTTGAACAGGAAACAAGGCATCGACGGACCCTGTCCCGTGACACCCATCAAAAAAAGGTAAATAATTTAAACATTTGACTGCTACTATTAGTTCTTTCAATGTACAGTCAGACCCCGTTATAACGGTCTCCGTTAACACGGTTTCTCCGCTTACCGGTCAACTTTTAACCAATA
>JAUTBX010012796.1:0-14098 GCA_032361465.1 Lepetodrilus tevnianus | reverse complement strand
TGTGTGTGTGTGTGTGTGTGTGTGTGTGTGTGTGTGTGTGTGTGTGTGTGTGTGTGTGTGTGTGTGTGTTTGTGTATTTAGACAGAGATACTTATTGAACTAACTCATCTTATCTTTATTCAGATGACATTGCACTATTCCATATATTAAAGTAAGTCTTCATTGAAAGGCGAAACAAAGGCGTCTCGTGGTGCTTCCTCGGGTCAGATAGAAGCCGGTGAGTGTCGGGCACTAAATGTTTTCACATGGAAGTGACGACGCGGTATCTTTGGTCAGAACGTGCGTGGCCTGGCCTGATGACCTTACAGCGTTGGACATGGTGGTCAATTGGTGGAGAATGCTTGACATTCCGGTGGTCAGCGAAATGCCAACAGCGACAGATTGTCTGCACCAAGTGCTGACTCTGGTGACGTAGTCATTGAATAGCAAGGCCGTGCCAACGTCGGAACGTGTTTAAAATACTCTCTTTTCAGCGTTGGAGGCAAACTGGTGCGCTAATATAGTGCATCTGATTAATCAAACATGTAGACAGTTAACTGGGCTACCAAAACTAAAATACTACAGTTAACTGGGATACCAGAACTAAAATACTACAGTTAACTGGGCTACCAGAACTAAAATACTACAGTTACGAGCATTAAACAATGCCAATAATGTACGATTTCAGATTTAACATTTTAAATTGTTATTTCTTGCCATTTTTAATTTTAAGATGTTAAACTGTAATCAATTCTTGTTCTGTTATTTTTATTTGGTTTGTTTTGGAAAACATATTGGTTATATTTAGCATATTATTAATACTTTTAAAATAGTTCTATTATTTCTGAATCAACACACAATATTTGTATTTGTCTTCTTCTTCGTATCTCTCTCTCTATCTCTCTCTCCCTCTCTCTCTCTCTCTCTCTCTCTTTCTCTCTGGTCTACCCCGCAATAGCGAATAATACAAATGTATATGCGCGTTCCAGCCACACCGCTCTTATTTACCTGCCAACCTGTTCAATTTCACGCAAAACCTGTCAACCCCAACCTTATTGGGAAGATCCACCTTCAAATAAAGTATGTCTGAAACTAATAAGCCGGAGGTCAGAGGATGAGAGCAAAGGTCAGCGTTCAGGTCACGAAAGAGGTCAAAATTGAATGTAACTAAATTGGAAAGGTAAAGGGCGTAAGCTCCGGCACGTGGTATAAGAAGAGAGATAAAGATGTGTCAATAATATACACAATAGAAGGAATAGATAGGTATTCTCAAGAGACGGCCGTAAATATTTGAACATTCACAGTCTCGTCGTTTTTTCTGTAACTAAGACGTCCGGGTGACGTACGTTTCAAATGGGAGGAGTGGAAACACCGACTAAATCCACCACAAAGTACGTGGTTCGGAAAAAATGACAATTATTTGCGTTCAGGTGCGAAAAGAACGAATTCATTGCCATACACTTTCAAGACTTACGTCCGTATTATCTCAATACAGGATAAAGCATTCCTCCTACATGCGTAAAGGGTATGTGCCATACGTTCTAATGGGGCCGTTTGGGTGGGGACGATTTCAATCACTTTGAAGGAACTATTGTAGTTAGTGGTGAGTCATGTGAACACACGTGCCCCATACAAGCAGTTAGATGTGCATCGTGATTATGTAGATGGCGAAGTATGTGTGCATGAACGAACTTATCTACACTATTGTTACAAGATCTACGTCCGACGATATTTCACATCAATATGTATTCTCATACTTTTTCTTGTCAGGATATTAATAATTCAATGTCGAGCATGAAAAGGAACATGCACCGAAAATACGAAATGTAGTATCTGAATACAAACTCAGGCTCAACTCAGTGTTGTTCACAAATCCCCATATACAATTTCAGCTCGAGCATGAAATCGTGCTCAGAAATATTCGTAATATCGGGGTTTGATAAGTTGATATTACATATACCTTCAACTTCATGCATATTTCAGCGAGCTATGCGGAGGTCTTAACAGACCACACGTCGATGCAATTAACTTTTTAAAATAACCATTTAAATTTCGCGTAACGTATATTTCAAGGCCCACAGCAATTGCACACACGCATTGGTAACGTACCACGAAGTATAGATGTCACATTACACATTCGCCACGTGCCAGTCTGGCTGCAAGTGACCCATTTATGTCGACTGATCGCTATCTATCTATCACGTAAACGATAACGTACTTGCTCACCGCTTGTTTGACATTGTATGCTAATCCAACGTGGTAAACAAGAGCAAATGACACCCTTCATAGCACTAACTGACACTTATTGTACCCAGCTATATACACAAACATGCTAATATTCGTTACCAGATGGCTACATATTAATTTTTCCATGTGAAGGATGTAAACAAATGTCTTAGCGATTTAGTCCATATCTAATTACTATCCATTGCAGTGCGTATGTGAATGGATGCGCGTAGACGAGGCGTTGATGGCTGCACATTTCATTAGATCCTCGAGCGTACGGAAGCGTATCCTGGTTCATCCGAGTAATATTACGTGACGATTCTCAACTTCCTGTACTCTCAGTAAAAATGCGCGTGGAATTTCTCATCATTTATAGGTTGATCCGTACCCGTGCACCCACATATTTATTTTAGTAGATGTATATTTGACATAAGAACATGCACGTGCAACGAGTAGATTATAATTGTACTGTGGAGCCTGATACCACGGCTTTCTAGACGCATCCTTAAATACAACTTAAATGCATGAAGCAATTGTTCTTCCAAAAACAACTAACACATTAGAAGAACTACATTATTTAATACGCCCCAGTCACGTCTCACACGAGTCAAGGCTCGTGGTATAATAGGGTGGTATTGGCAAACGCTGTTAATATTATATTAATAAGTCTTCAGAAGGCAACATAATTGTAGAAATGACCGATAAAACATTGTTGTGACGTATTATTTTACAGCTTAAATAAATACCAGTATGCCATCAAATATTTATGCGAATCAATAGGGACCTCAAATTCGCATACCAGTAATGCACGATATGATGTCACAACATAGTGGTATTTTGGATGCCATGATGACTTATCATAGAGGTAATGTCTGGCATGATAACCATACCAGGCCACCTATTCTCGACATATTCTTACGAACTTCTTAGCCTAAGAACAGTTCGTAGCTATACTATAAGAATCGTTAAGATCGCCGTACGTTCGTTAGAACGTTTCGATAATTGGTCCCCTGACATGTAACCGATGGCAAACCGACCCAACGCTGAAGTAGCTGATGGCATGGCTGCCCAATGGATGTAGTTTCCTACTATAAGCAAAATAATAATAAGCGTGGCCATGTTAAAACAAACTCGCTGAGAACAATTGCCATACAATTCATCGGCGACTATCTGAATCATCTGAAGTATTTGAACTTGTGAACTGTGAAATTATGACACGAGTAGGCCTACCTTCTATTTGCGGACAGTGATATCATGTACATGTACTTCCAAGATTGACGGAAGGGTTAGTCACCAGGGGAAATGCATATGCATACATATTACATAACCAGAATAAATAGCATTACACATGTCCATATTTGCCGATGATGATACGTGTATGGTTGAGATGTGCTTGGTCCGGTCCTACTATCTGCGTAGATCCAAATTTGGAATATAAAATGGAGGCTAGTTTTCCTGTGCTTACTACTAGTAGTTTAACATATCCAACCACCTACGCAATTATCTCCGGTCAAAGTCTACCCTGATGCTACGCACAAGACAGACGGCATCTTATGAATTACTGTCAGGGGATAAAAGCGAAGTCATCTCGCTGTCGTACGTCGCGGAATTGCTCTCAGTGTCAGGTTACCTCTGTGGCAGCACCCGAAGGAATGCGAGGACATATCATTAACCACAAAAAAAGATGTGACATATCTGTACGAATGTTAGCATACATCACTGGACAGTGTGTGACAGTTTACAATATACTCTGACGTGAGGTTAAACTTACACAAGTAGGGCCTACACTTGGATGCAATATATTATATTACACATTTTAATATGAATTTTAATTAATAACATATACAAAAGGTATATGATGCGGTATCGCCAATGCACAATGAAAAGAAGAAGTGTCCTGCTTTAAATAACCTTTCTTTGTTCTGCAAATCAGACGTAGGCGTACACATCCAATACCGATGGGAAATCTCTTCACAATATTCATAACGTAACGATTACATGTGTATCGCTCGCGAGAAGCTATATAAGTGTCTAATTAATTATGACAATACAGATGTCTAGATTAATATAGTACAATATGATACAAAACATCATACTTTTTCGGAATGAAGATAATTGTATCAGAATTTGAAAAGACCTGGTTTGTGACCTCTGACCTGTTGCACAAATTATCTTGCCACTTTAAGCACATCCTGTCTCTAGCGCAGCCCTGGATTCTGAGGATCTGTGTAAGTGAAAGTGGTCTTCGTATAACAGCATTTTTCAATTACAGCAAGATTACGGTATTAGGCGTATAAGCTTTGCTCCCGAGGGAGATAACTCTGATGTATGACCCTAGATTTATTGCACTTTATTCTGGGATTAAAAAACCCCATCAACGTAGGACATTCAGGTTGACAAGCTATTTATGCGTGTGTGTGGCTGACGGGAATCGTACGTTCTCGTGATAAAGTATATCTAGTCTTCCCAACTGCATTATCACTGCATAAATCACCACTCAACCTAGCTTGCATGCCAACAAAGAAAATACTAGAATGTGTAAAAGATATACATGTTAAATGCATAAGTGAAATGTAACTCGTTGGTGTAATTTATATGATTTCGAGTAATAAAATCCTTCACTTTAACATAGATAAATACTCGTTGAACAAATATGTTACTTATGATAATATATTACATTGTGTGCGTGTGTGTGTGTGTGTATATATATATATGTGTGTGTGTGTGTGTGTGTGTGTGCGTGTGTGTGTGTGTGCCCAGAAGTGTCCAGAAGTAACACTACCAAGACAGACGAGTAATGAATTATTTTCAAGTAGACCCTGCATCGAATACGTTTATTATACTTCGGATAAAGTAACATCATAGTGTTATAATGACATGTGCATGTATTAGCTGTTTACCTGCATATTGCAATACACTATTAATGTATCACTGTATATGGACCAAGAACATTACATACAATAATGAAATTAATATAAATTAAGTAATAGTACTAGTTTATATTATATTATTCAAGTACATGCTAAACATCCAAAAGTTTATATATTATTTCCGGTAAATATCAAGAGATATATCACTATTAACTGTTAACTTTTCCCAGAATGTTTTTTCTGAACATTATCAGATCTCTTAAACGATCGTATATTAACATATTTCGGTCTGTCTGTCTCTCGGTGAACATAAGGAAGACGCCTTCTCCGTAGAGTGTTATTGTCGAGGCAGATCTTGTGAGTTATGTGTTATTGTGGTTTTATCATGAAGCCACACACACACACACAAAGAAAGGCATGTTAGATCTGCAGCCATAAATCCACTTGAATATCATAGCTTTGGATGGGTGAATTATAAGACATATACCATCCGGATATGAGGCTATGCCTTACAATATTAACTCCACAAGCACGGTATGTCTCTTAATAAAGTAGTCTGTTTGTTTGAGTTTTCATATTAAGGACATTAACTGTCCACATCAAAGATGTCTAGACTGTTTATTTCTATGTTCAGTATGTTTCATCATGAGGCATATTATGTGCTGGATTGTTAGTTGAGCGTAGTGGAGTAGGCCTATACATAGTATTAATAATTCAGAACATAAGTTTGAGCAGACCAACTACAAGAAGGGAGGCTATTGAACTGTTGTTCAGAGGTGAAGAGGTGAAGAATATCTGTGTACAAACACACACTTATACATCTTATCTTAGCTATACGGAAGTCGAACTTTGTACACAATTACAATACTACATTAACTGTAACTTTAACAATGAGGTCATTTGCACTAATAGCTGCATGCTTTGTATGACTTACAGTGATATTTTACCGTTTGGTGGACAGTTATCTTTATTCTCAGCAGTATTCCATATTGCTTTATTTAATTAAAAGTATTTATTTGTTGGACATTGAGCATATTCACGCTTTCTTAGAATTACTAATATAGATATAGTTAAAAATAAACAGCATGGGCAACATAACTTGTCGAGTACTGCATTTTCTTTCACCCACATAAAACAATATGGCAAAGCCATACCATATATTTTACGATACTCTTTGACTGCTATGATTTCATGTTTAGTATCGTCAATTCGAATATCATTGGTTGACAGACGACGATAACGATGAAAACACTCAAACGAATCACGCTTATAACAGCCATAGAAGAATTAATTAATTAAATACAGATACAGTAATTCCAGATAGTTGGGTTACTATCTAAACCGTTAAATCCGTTAATGTGGATTAGGTTATCTTTGTTTCCTAGTAAACTATTATGTGCTGACTACATTCCCTCTAATCCACCATCTGATCTTAACAAACCGGACATCCTAGGACCCTCTCATTACCTCTTCTGCCCCAAGCCACCACCTCTCATTACCTCTTCTGCCCCAAGCCACCACCTCTGACGGGCAGGGTACCGCATGATGTTCGTATCTAGAGTAGCATCCCTCCATTGGAATGTTTGCTGTTTTGACAAAGTGTGTGTACAATATACGGCAGAAAACTGCATATTTTACCTCATGTTTTTAATTATTTTGCTGTGAAATACCAAATTATTCCGATTTCGTTGACAGATGGTCAGCCTCTGTTTCACGATGTTACAATATTGTCACCAGGCGGCAATCGTCCCTTCCGTCTTAGTCCGGCGCTGTTGGAGTTATCTCCCTTTGAGGGTGGTGGTCTTCTTGAATGCCAGTATGGGGTTCTAGTCACGTTCTTAGTGTTACATTATAATTGAACAGGACACAGTCAGAAAAATAATATCTGTGACTAATCTCATTGGCATTCTTATTCACAAAGTCGGGTACTGGGACTTAGCAGAGTATATGAAATTATAGCTGTGTAGATTAAAGCATAGCTAGTGTTCGTAATACTGTCCCAATGCCACCGCATAGTAAAACCATATTAATTCAGATGTATAACAAACACGGTAGAATATCCAATTGTGATAGAGCATGGTAGTTACTTATAGTATGTTCTTTCTTTCTTACAGTGGACATGGTTGGTAATAAACTAGCAATTACGATTATAGTGATAATTAACAATTGATTATATTGATGTTCAACAATATATGTAGCCTATATATATATATAATGACTCCAAAGCTGAGTCAGTACCCGTTACATTCCAATCCACGCACACCTGAGAACTGTATAGTAGTGTTTGCAACGTACAGGAAGTCCCCAGTGGCAATGCAAGTGTATCTTGTCAGGGTTTCGTACTAGCGTTCACACGGCTGTCATTCATAACACGTTCATGCTCTAATCGTGGGCATTATCACAGTCATTTAGTCTTAGACACTGGCTCAGGAAGTAAATAGAGCACAGCGTTAAACTAATATATCGCTGCCTTGACGTCACTTTAATTACACATAATAAGCCCAAAGGTCGCGCCTTCCAATTAAATGAAGTAATTAGTAGGTTAATTGGCTAAGAGTCGTGATACCCGTCGAAAATTGGTCGGAATTGACTTTCCTGATTATAGTATCAGTGTTAGTCACAATGCTAGTCACTATATCAGTCACAGTTCGTGTAGCAGTCACGGTGCCGGTCACAATATCAGCCACAATTCCAGTCATAATTTCAGTTGATGTGTCAGTAAAGATGCCCGTCACAATATCAGTCACAATAGTATTCCCGAATCCCAATATGAGTCACAATGTCAGTGACACTATTATAATCAGCCACAATATCATCAATATTGTTAGTCATATATAGTTCCAGTCACAGTGTCATTCAAAGTGTCATTCAGTCTACGTATAGTAGTCTACATTATGGCAGTCACTATCAATTGAAATGTCAGAGATTCAGCCACAATTGCAATAGTGTCAGTCACACTTTTATAGTCATAATTGCAGGGGCAGTGCAGTTTTCAGTATAGCACATAATGTCAGTCACAGTGTCAATAACAGTGCATATATACTAATATATGTACTAATAATGAACCGTTATGTCACCATAGACACATATACAACTCATCGATCCTGCTAAACACTGCTAAAGTACACCGTATACACAGTTCCGAAACCTTTATTATTTTCTGGATAACATTTTTTTTTATTCGAATCTTAAAATCACCAGACAATTGCCTGGTTAAATCAATTCCAATGCATTGTCATTTGCAATACTCTGTGTAAATAAACGCCGCTCAAAAGACCCACATCTCCACTTGTTACGCGAATAACGAGCTCCGACCAATGCGCGGGAACTGGGAACACGACTACGCACGTCCGGGATATACAACTGTTTATGTTTGCATGGCAAATTACACTACCTGACGACATCCACCGCCTCGGCAGCCGTCAATGCCTCATAGGTGATAACATCGTCTTCTATTGCAGTCACTTTTTTACCATACACGATAGCAGAGTAATTGGCATCGATTACATCTGAAATAAACATGTGTCGATTTCAGTTCATTCAGAAGGTACAACTGCACAGTTATAGGCGTGTTCATCAGAACGTGTGTTTTATTGTCTTATCTAGTAGTACACAGTAGCATTTAGCAATACAGTGTTAAACGACATTGGATTTCATTGAACACGTTATAACGGATCGATAGACATGGGCATTTTACATCATGAGTTCGTACCACGCGGGAATGTTAATATCATTATTAAAGTGGCGGGTTATTGACACCACGCGCACACTACACGAGCTTTGTCGCAGATTTCGGTTAATTGTAATCTGTTCGTACATAGATTATTGACCTGTTTTATAAATTGGTGAAATAAACGTTTAGAAATCCGCACGCGCCTAATCTTATTTCAATCAATAAGTGAATGAACATCGATGACAGGAGGCGAAAATATGCCGAGATTTTCATAAGCTGCCTGATAACATGGAACCCAATAAAACCAATTATCTCTCAGTTTAGAAATATTTATTTTATAAAATGAAACATAGTACGACCGTTTGAAACAAACACTAATAGTAAATATATCTGAATGTTAAATTCAAAATAAATCTATCTGATAATCAGGCGTGGACATTCAGTAGTTGATCAAGGAGAGTGAATCTAGTTAAATACTATTTACATTGATGTATACATAACCGATTCTCAGATTGTTTGCTTTAAATAATTATAAGAATATGTATACATATTAATATACATTAATACTGAAATATTAGTCCAACTATACATGATTTATTTACTAATGAATAAGTATACGTAAAGCACTGTCCATCTGGATCAAATGTATAATTAAGTGTACTGTATATTTATGCATCTCTTGTACCACCATTGGAAGTTTGTGGAGAATAAACTCTCTGTCTACAAGTATTTGACCACTCTTATCCGTAATGACGTGATCACCGTTAATCGTATTTCTTTAACGTTTAAATGTGAATATAACTCGCCATACTAACATCGAAGCCAATGTATTAGTAGTTTAATACTGATCATGTACTAATTTAAAGTCATATTTCTAAATCATTAAATGTGAATGTATATAAATCCGTAATGTGGTAATGTACGGACAAGAGTGTACATGCACCTTGTTCTAAAATGCACTCTTACTGTGATGTATTACAAGCGCGCATACAATATACATGGGAATATAATAGGATTACTAATTCGCATTCAATAGGAGAGACATATCGATAGCAAACGACATGATTCTATGCAATTACTGATTCGTCGCACGCCTGCAATAAGCGTTCTGTTACAATGGTGAAAGGAAGCAATGGATATCTGTCATCGTACATTTCAGCAGAAGATACTTACCTGCTAATCAGTGCTTAATACATGCGTTGGAATGTACAACCGTCAAAATTAATCAATATCATGTATATAGAACACGCGAAATTCATGCGCGCCTATAGACACACAATCAATACACACATTATACAACGTGCTCGGATACCATGTTTGTTGTCACGTTGTTATGGAAACCAGTAATATTTATTTCCACAAATACAGGTATCCAAGCATCCTAGGTAGTTTATAGATCTGCAATATCAGTAATCCAGAGATACTGATGTTTCACCTAGTTTTGTAGGCTAATAGGCATTGACACACTTCTAATATCATCATATTACGGTTTCTTAGTTTCCAGAATTCGTATAAACTGATAATTACGATATTTCTTTTCGCTCTCTCTCTCTGTGGCTCCATCTCTCCCTCTCTCTCTCTCTCTCTGTCTCTCTCTCTCTCTGTGTATCTCTAGCTATCACACATACACACACACACACACACTCTCTCTCTCTCTCTCACTCACACACACACATTTCTCATTTACTCATTAGACCCCACACTTTTCACAAATAATTAGTTTAAAACATTGTAGACAAAAGGCGAAGTCGGGCGTAAACGGATTAAATATAGCTGCATAGTTTGCATAATCCAATGAGTTAAATAATCCAGTTAAGTCAATTCAGTTAAGTCAAGTAAACATATGTTCGTATACTTATTTGATCTGCCCTGAACATTCAACAGATAAGCCCCCATCCTAGTTAATAGATGTAGCAGTAACTGCTCTGAACCAGAATGTTTTTTCAAACAGAAAATTCCACCCAATATTTTCACTATTACTCACATATTTTGATGCAGTTCAAAGAAATAACGTGAACAAGGTTCATTGTGCAAGTAATTTACGAAATAACTAGATTAATTGACGCGACTGTCGGAGATGTCGGTCTCTCTTATACGTGGTTGTATGTGTCGGACCACCCATGCAATGGCGCCGTAGACATTACTCGTGGCACGTGACCTGCCTTTTATCCGCCGTACAAAGGCGATGTAATTGACATGTGTAATCGAGAGAGCTGCCATACAGCCAATAGACAGTACTTATCATAGACAGAAAAAGAATATACTCGATTATCTCCAGTAGAAATCATGTCGAGAAGAGAAATGAAAGATTTAATGACAAAATACTGACTGGTCAGATGTATCTTATCTTGCTTCTGTATAATTTAGGAGTTACAGTTTTATAATAGTCTGTACGTTTAAAGCATTGAAATACAAATATAACCCGACTGTTTAAATATCTAGATACATGTCTCGTATTGTGATCATTATGTATTTTATTCTCTCATTCTTAATCCTTCTTTCTTCTCTACACATCGTTGCTTCCCCTTCTATTGGAGTGGTTTTTAATTGAGTTGTAGTAACGTTAACATATCCATTTCGTTTGAATAAAAGTTAAAATTAAAACTAGTATATTATGCTGCCAGTTCTGTTCTAGATGTACCCACCGAACGTAATCAATATAAGTTCAATTGTAAGATTGCAAACCAATCAATGATCCTGAATGATACTGTACATCGTTATTATTTTCTATTTTTCATTGCCTTCTGAATGCAAACAAAGATCAACAATTATACAAACATACACATTATGCTAATGTATATCCATTTACCACCATCCTGTCGATGCACACACATACCCAATAGATCATACTAAATTAAAATGTATCTACAATTACTAGAGGAATGCGTAAACCTATTCTACTTGAAAACCAGAGGGGATGAATACTTCTGTATGTCATGACGTCATCAGAAATAAAGGATGAAACAAACACAGAACGGTTTGATTTATTTTAAAACTACGACCTCAAAGAATGAGGATATTATAAGTAAACACACTTAACTTTATGTCAATATATTCATGAACTTGGTGAACTGACAACACTCCCGAGTCCATTTCACATTTACTTGCATTCCATTTTCTGGAGATGCAGACCTTTGCTGATATGACGACTTGGACAAACCCAGATGTCATAACATGACCAGTTTACGCCTATGTGCTATAGTGTCAGACACTTCTAGAAATGCTGATTACAGTCAGTGAGCAAGTCCAGATGGTGCTATACGGTCCCACTATAAAGGGCGTACACTCTCGCCACACGACCATTAACACTGCTGTGAACCATGACACCGAGGTGTTAAATGTCCAAATTAATATGCCAGTGTACATGTGAAAACACGAATTGTGAGAAATCGCTACTATATTATACACGTAATACATTAACTATGCAACCCTTCTCTCTCTCTCTATCTCTCTACACACCCCTTATCGCTATATCTCCCTATGTCTTTATCTCTATCTCTCTACGTCTTTCTCTCTATCTCTGTCTCCCTCCCCTCTATCTCTCTCGTTCTCTCTCTACGCACCCCTCCTCCCTCTCGATCTCTCTACATCTTCCTCTCTCTCTCTCTCTCTCTCTCTCTCTCTCTCTCGTTCTCTCTACGCACCCCCTTCTCTCGCTCTCTCTCTCTTTCTCTCTCGATGTATATCTATGTCGTTCTCTCTCTACGTCTTTCTACCTCTCTCTGTCTCCCTCCCTCGCTCTCGATCTACGCATTCCCTTCTCTCGCTATCTATCTCTTCATCTATCTACGCCTTCCTCTCTATATCTCCACTGCAACTACATTCCATAGCTGACAATCATAACACGAACCAACATCAAACAAGTCATAATACCACTATGACTACACGCGTGCATTACCCTATGTTTGATCTCCCTATATCCAAAGAGTATTCTTCGATACACTACTATGATAAGAGACCCATTTGAACACCTTACATACGTTTGACTACTTCCATAAACCATTATTTCCAGTTAGAGTATGAGGTATTTAAAGAGAGAAAAAAATAGGATTGCACGCATTACATGATCCGTTTCGCTTTTTACTCAAAAGTCGCGCCGGGTGTTAAGTTGTAAGTACCTCTTTAAACTCTCGTCGCGGTCCATTGAACGCGAGACTTGAGAAAGGGCTTTGTTTCTACGTTTTGAAAACAAAGACGACATTATTTTGTAACAAAGTCCTGCCGCTGGGGAGACATAAACCTTATCTGTGAAGGAATACAAAATGCCCATTATCTGTTCACTGCTGGCATACGGACATGACAGTTGCCTGTCAAACACGCGCCATGTACAAGGTGAAATGTACACCCCCAGTAGACAAAGCTGAGAGTGTATGCGTATTGCAGGCCAGTTGTAAGGTGTAACACAATGGGTATCACCTATCAACAAACATGTCATATTTATTAACGCCTTGAACTCCCTTGTCACTCAACCATTCACTTATTCACTTTCTTGAATAATTAATAATACGAGATATTAGGCCTCAGACCACAATTAATGTCCTTATTTGTTACCATTTAGTAACAACTCCAACCTGCATAGCTAAAAATACTATACCGACAATATATGTTTTTTAATTTGCTTGAAGGTTTCCTTCTTCTTCCGTACTGAAATTTGCTGAACGTTTGAGGCGCAAATCATCTCTTTTGAGGCGCAAATCATCTCTTTTGAGGCGCAAATCATCTCTAAATGTTCCGTCTGTAAGGTACTACACATTTGCACCTGAGAGTTGTGAGCTTGGCTTGTGTACCTGCAAGCAAATCAAAGCCCATATAGGAGAACATTATGTGTTCTGACGTCACTTCCACAAGTTCGTCAACGAGGAAGTGATGTAATTGTAGTCTGAGGCCAGGTTCCCAGGGGTTACGATCCGCTTCTATACTCTATGCTATGTAGAGTAGCATAGTGGATCGTAACCCCTGGGAACCAGGACGGAGGCCATATAGCTTTTATAAACCGGATAGGACACCCGGGTTGTGTGCGCATGCGTACGTAAAATTGCGTGTATGCACTCACATGCATACACGCATACGCATGTAAAACTATATATGGAAACCCGAGTATGAAACAATAATAATGAAGAGGAAATGTAATATAGTAATTCCGTTAAGAAATGAACGGCAATACATGTACATGTATACTGGAATGAACACACAGATCAAGGAAGGACTGCTATCGTGTTACAGTCCAGTCCAATAGTTACAACGAGTAGTGGTCAGCGGCGACACATAGTGAAAGAGAGAGAGAGAAATTGTTTATTAAAAATTGTCTCACCCATTGTTACATACAAGAATAAAATACAACGTAAAACAT
>JAUTBX010012464.1:0-14105 GCA_032361465.1 Lepetodrilus tevnianus | reverse complement strand
CACAGAGAGTATATTATCTGAATCCCACAGAGAGTATATTATCTGAATCCCACAGAGAGTATATATTACCTGTATTGCACTGAGAGTATATTACCTGTATTGCACTGAGCGTATATTACCTGTATTGCACTGAGAGTATATTACCTGTATTGCACTGAGGGTACAGAGAAGGTGGGGGTCGTGACCCACGCTACAGCTGATCCCGCCGCCCTCGTGCTGACACTGTTTGACAAAGTCCACCACCTGCTCCTTGTCCATCCTGTCCAGCTGTCCGGCCAGCGACATGGCGGTCAGTCCCCAGTACATGCCGTTCATACGCAGATACTCCGTCATTATGTACTCCTGAAACAATAACCCACAGGTGAAAAGTTATACGTCTTTCAGGCTTCCCTGGGTCTTGAGGCTGCGATCTGAAAAGAAAACTTACGATACTTACATAATCGTCTTTCTTGGCTCCATATGCTGCAATATAGTCAATGTGCTTCTGCAGTAACAGCGTTTTGGGTGCATTTTCTGGTATGGTAACATCTTTGACAGGGGTCCCCTTGAAAGAATGAAAAATAATAGTCAAGATCACACCTTGGCCCTGTTTATGGCAGGGTAGTGATAATGCTTCGCTATATTGACTTCACTGAAGTGAGTATAACGAAGTCTTTATCACTACCCCAGCCATAAACAGGACCAAGATTAAACAAGAACACACCCTCTACCGACAGCTCGTAGTATTCAGGATCATCATAATCAAAGAAATTTCAAGTGAAACATCCTATTTAACTGACACCTAGGTTTGACTTAACTGATTTCATACCTGGCGGAGATGGCCACTGCTAAATCAATACCATGTTTATAAATATTACACCAAGTGAACAAATTACTTAATTACTAAATATGGGTTCTTTTGCTCCTAATCAGATAATATATAGTATTGGTTCATGGTATATGTGTTACAGATGCCATGTCTCTCAATATTATATTCAATCTACCGTGTTTATTTGTCAGAAATGTTGTCAAATAAATAGTAATGGTTATTATGATGATGAATCATCAACAAACTCTTGATGATCGAAAACTGAACTACTAAATCTACAGCACTCAACATTTTCAAAGTATTCGATAATCAGGCCTAAATTTTAACATCTCGACATTGCTATGCTTTCCTTATGTCTATGTATATTCAATACATACCATTATCTTGAAAAATGCTAGACAATGTACATAGAAAAGTGATAATGAAACGTTTCTATATCCAGAGATGAGTAAGTTGTAGCTCAATAAAGGGGAGGTAACTCCCAGCTGTGTATGTAGTTCAAGACCGCAACTAAATTATTTAAACGTTGTCCTTTTGTTTCGATTTATAATATTTCGCATGAAAATAAACATAGATTTATTGATCGTTTCAATTAGTTCGATGTACGACACAATGTAAACCAACTAGGTACAAACAAATGCATGTTTTGTGTTTTGTAACCTATTTAGCATGCATATATTGCACTGTAACGTACCGCATACATGTACATTTAGTTGTTATCCATTCTATGATGTTGCATACTATTATGTGTGCGTGTGTGTGTGTGTGTGTGTGTGTGTGTTGTGTGTGTGTGTGTGTGTGTGTGTGTGTGTGTGTGTGTGTGTGTGTGTGTGTGTGTGTGTGTGTGTGTGTGTGTATGTGTGTGTGTTTATTCTATCCAGTTATGATTGACCATAGTTTACTGTAACATCATCTTAGGCCTATATTAGTAGCTTTATAGGCATCGTCTTTTCAAAACACACAAAAAATATAAATAATATACGAACACTATTGGCAGAAATCTCTGAATACAACGATCTTTCTATAAACATATGGATTCATTTGAAGTTAGGCCCGGATAATGCATGTTCTTCTGTTTCAAAGGATACCATTACATGGGCGTATGGCATACATGTACTTGTCAGAACATTTCCAAATGTGACATCCAAAGGATATAGGATAGCATTTCATGTCAAGGGAACTATGTTGTGGAGCAATAATATTATGATATTTGTGTTATGTGATGTACTTCCATATGTCAATCTAATTAAAATCAAATCTTGCTTCGATTTAAAACCATTTTGACATTTGTTTGCTAAACTTAGTGGGTGTCCAAATATCAGAGCTTGCGCATATCGCTACATGTCTTATTACCTTGGTCAATTGATCAGCGAATGTGCTCTCATTTTCCTTCTCAACTCTATGAGGAGTATGCAACCTGCGATTCAATTATTGCCATATGCATACCTTTCCTAGTGCTGGACAATCGACCAGTAATCACTTCACAAACATTGATAGTTCTTTGCCGTGCAGTACTCACAATGTTCTGATGTGTCACTAACATTCAGTATTGTAGACGGAGACAAATTAAGTTGGAGTGTTACAGCTGTTGTTAGAGCATGGCTCTCATAATCAAGACATCCTCTAAATTAACAGTCAGGTCGGCGCACCCTTAATCATACGCCACCGCCAGATATAGTTATTGCATGAAAGAGTCGTTAATCACTGAGTGCACGCATGTGTGTGTGTGTGTGTGTGTGTTTGTGTGTGTGTGTGTTTGTGTGTGTGTGTGTGTGTGTGTGTGTGTGTGTGTGTGTGTGTATGTGTGTCAGGGAGAGCCACGAGAGAGAGGGAGAGAGAGAGATTCCACCAGATTATGTAGTTTAATGTTGTTGCGGGAATCATTTATAATGTCTTAATGAAGACATTCTCTAAAATTCAGGTTCGGTGTTTCCTTACTAATATGCTACTGGCAGATATATGGTGAAAGAAAGAGCTTTCATTCACTGATTATATGTTTACAACGTAGCATGAAGTCGATAACGTTGATTCAACCTGGAAGAGAACAGCGTTAATAAATCATCATTCGGTATATAAAAACAGACAAGTTGATAATGTTTTTCCCTAACTTTATTTCAAATTAGTCTAAAATATTTTATTACAAAAGACGCTATGCACATGAATTAGAGACCCCACCGTGATCTTTATACACATTTGATAGGCATTAATATAAACTCATGTCGAAGCAAGCACACGAGAACGTACGCACACTTACTATCATGGTACGGTATACATTAACACGACCATCCCATATTAAAAGTCGAAACACCATACCATTACAAAAAGCACGAAATTATATTTTTTCATAAAGTAATGTTCACAACATGTGAAATATATCAAGAACACATGCAGGTTCGTTATCTAATACCAATAAGACCTTAAATAATAATTAGATTATCAAAACATAAACATTTTTGTTTTTATAAATCTACAATAACCACCATTGCACTAGACGTACGTGATTAGTAATTTTAATAATTGCGAAAATCTAAAGGCGTCCTATGATATATATACACATTGGAATGTTACTTGTTCAAAACTTAAATTTAAGTAGATACTATTAATTGAAGCAGACATGATGTAAGATTAAAGTTTACTGTTATTACAACAAATTTAATATATTTGTGTATAAGAGTTTCTAGTCGTTTTCATTAAAATGGTAATATTAGAAACACAATTTTCAAAACAAATCTTAATTTCATTTTCACAGAAATTCCAATTCCGGTTGGATACAATAACAACAGTGTTCGATTTAACTAGGATTCTGGGGGTCATTTGAAAATCTACAATGTTAATGGTAAATGGGAGCCCCAGCATATTACCGATTTCACCAACGTTAACATTTGGCCTATGGAGAACACTGCAACCCTATCAGTTAATGATAAAAAACAACATTTCAACTGCTAAGGAGTCTAAGGATGTCACGAGTAATTTTTTAATTATTAGAACAATTACACAAAATAAACTTGAACATTTTTAATTATTAAAATCGGATGTAGTAAATAGCTGCGGTTTTGTAACACTACTTTGTGTCACTTTTACTATTCTAATTTGTGTCATGTAAGCAGTTATCAGATATTTAGTAATAGGACATAAAATAGAGCCACGAAACCACAGCAAATAAATAAAGTTGAGACAGTTTATCTTCATAAGCACTGAATACCAGTCCGATCCGAACAATATCGTGCCATCAGAAAGAGGGAAAAAATGTAAACACCCACCCCAGTCAGATCATGAAGAGATCTTATATTGATGACTAGCTATCAGAGCAGTTAACTTTCTGACAAATTATGACTGAGTTTAGGCCTATCCGATCACAGCAAATTCATATACGTCAACACAATCAATATATGAACACACACAAAAACCAACAATGACAATATTATCAATGCCAATCACTCTCATAATTTTGTTTGATGTCTCCTCTCGGCGAGGAGGTCACAGATCCATTGATGTAATAGCAACCAGTTACATTAATCTCATTTAAACCAGATCTCAGCCTTTAAAAAAAAAACGTTAATTGGCCTAACATGTCCATGTTGGAACGGTCCATGTAGCGATGTATAGCAACCGTCCAAATATTTAAGCAGCGTAAGTTTCGAGTCGGATTTGAATTTGACTGCCACTACCGCTAAAATGACACAACCTTTGTGCCTTTAAAATATACAACAATATATCGTACGCTCCTGAAAACCTTCCCAATATATCAAATAAATGATAAAATAAATATCATCACAATGAAATGATAACATTACATCCTATGGTATGCTTCAAGTAATAAATGCAAGAGCTGTATACATATAATCATACCTGTATACTGTATACTGTATACTAGCAACAATGAATGATACGTTTTATGAAAATGCTATTGTTATCTACCACGATATGAATACGATACCGCCCCAAGCAAAGCTCTAAGACTCAATAAACTATCAGTTTATACTATACTTCAACGATAGTACAGTACTGTACAATACTTCTTCTTTTTTTTAAATGACAGACTGATATTTCCAGGATGAAGGTAAGATAGTTGGTACATGTACATACTGTCGATATATGATCATATAATAGCAATATAATCTTAATTAAATCTTGGTTTGTTAATTCCGCTTAAGAAAAAAAGTCGGCGAAAACAAACTAAGAATCAATTTAAATTAGATTGATATATCATTGTAGCACCACCATTGAAAACATGATGCTGAGTATCGTTTCTCAAAGCTCTCATACCCACTATGAGACCACAGCACTCTCGTTTACAAGTCCACAATCCCTGTGTATAAGTGATCTCTACGAGAGTCCTTATGGTCTCATAGTAGATATGAGAGCTTCCAGAAATGATACCCTGATGCACAATAAGCAATGTACGGACACGTTAATGATTTTACGTCATATAAACACAACCCATACCTAGTCTACAGATTTGAAAACGTTCCAGCAAATACGACCACTACGTAACCACCATTACTCTAAGACGAAAGGAGGCGGCTACTGATCATGTTAGTGGGGGCACCACTAGATTGTTATCATTAATATTTCAAATAGATGAAAATATTTTCAATCCAAAAATACAGTATAGATGATACATGAGCATATTTACAAATACGAAGTGATACACCAGCAGTTATACTAAATAGAGAGTATGTTACAAGATGATGATGCTGGTCCTCCTCTGAAACACATGCCCAATGCATCCTTTACATCCATAGTTTAGCATTGCTTCAGAGGATGCACCATGTGCTTCACTATTGTAATTTGGCAACAATGTGATGTCATCAGAGAATATACAACAACACTACCAGTACACAGTCGCAATGGAAATCGTTCACTGGCTACTGTAAGAGTCCTTGTCAAATATGTTTCTTGTCAAATATTTCGATTTTTAATAATGTTTGACAGTTTTTGAAGTGTCAATTTTTCAAAAATATGCAAAGAAGTATCTTTAAAAATGAAAAAGAAAACCGCCACAAAACATATTTGACAAGGACTAGCTACTGTAGTAACAATATATCAGACATATACTAAACTGTTTGATAACAAATGGAGATCGTTCACTGAATACTAATTAGGCCTATACTGTATCAATGTGTGAGACAAACAGTATACAGTAGTACACTATAACTAAATGCCTTATAACGGAAAATGCTAAACCCATTCTATTGCCAACAGCCTTTAGATGTTACATGGAAATTAATCATTGTTTGAGTTCATTGTCCTTATTAATTAACCTTATTAAGTAAAAAGTATTCACAGAAAACTAGGTTGTTTTCTTAGTATAATAATCTTTATTATATATTTTTCATAAACTGACCCAGGAAATCAATATCTAAACATTAATAATGAAACCCTTTACAATAACAATTAGATTAGATAATCTAAACATTTGGAACTCTTTTTTTTTTCTTCTCTCTTAATAGCTGTGAGAACATTGAATAAAAACGCCTTTGCCTGAAATCTGGATTTTAAAATGATAAAAACTAGCATGGAAATTAATCCATTTCGAAAATGAGTATAATATGTGGAGTAAAGATGTACATGTTTGTGCTATTCTAGAAGAAATGTGTACAGTTTTTGGTTTACAATGGATCTCTATGCTGCTTTAGATTTGTAATTTTCTACAGCAGTTCACAATGATCTGCTAATGGTGGGAGGAAAACCTGATGACAACTCAATCATATGATACATTCATATGATCAACATCCATCAAAGATAAACTAATCACATAACTGAACACTGTGTATCCAAACACTGCATGCAACTGTTGTCCACTATTGATATGGTACCCACCCACCATAACAGGATTTGAACTCAAACCTTTAGGTGTGTATTCTGACACACTCACCACTGCACTATCCTGAATGGATGAGATTTCATAGACATAAAGCTAATAGGATGGACATGATGAAGAGGATAGTGAGATCTTTCTCAAGCAATAAAATGTCAATGATCCATTACTGAAACGCCATATAAACATGTCTTAAAGGCATACAATCACGGTTTGTTGACATATTTCACGATCAAGTACATTTACCTGAAAGTATATGCATTTGAACCGTGATTGTATGCCTTTAACCCTCTCCCTGCTGGAACAGACACAGGCACTGCTATTCTGGGCATCTCCGGTTGCCTCCAGCATGGAGAGAGTTAAATCTTAATTATGAAATATTGAATCCAAAGGTAAATATTTCTAGGAATTTCATAAAAGTTCGACAATAGCACCATAATGAATATGATGGCAAAAAAAAATAAAAAAGATCTTTCACATGAACAGCATTTCCCTGTAGCGTGAATATAAATTATAAAGATTGGAGTGTCCGTTTTCACCAACTTTCCTGGCATGGAAGGCAGGACAAAATTAAAGTTTGGCTGCCTGTGATCCGTGTGTGTTTGGTAACATGTATAGATGACAACACACATATTGTCCCACCAACGGCTTCTGTACACAAATCTTCGCAATGAAGCCACCCTTAAATGCTATAGCAAACAACATTTCATTCCCTAAGGTACTTGCATTCCGTCTGCTTCTTAATCAAGTACACCTGGGGTGCATTCAATGACACAAGCGCTTGCAAGTGGCTAAACAAAACTAGCCACTGTCTCAAGAGTCGTATATGAGACAGGAAACCAGTTTAACTAAGCGGCTTACTCAGCCCTGTGCTGATTGAACGCACCCCTGGTCTAGGAAAGGCTTTGGTCTCAGGTCAACTTTCTGGGTTTTCCTTGTTTTGTTTCCATGGGAACAACCAATCAGAGCCCTTATGTACAAAACATAACTCTCAAATGTTAACCATAACTCTACACCCATTACCAAGGTTGAATTAAGCGGATACACCATTTTGTAAAGCAGAGCCCAGATCATGAATATTAATTAAAAAGGGAGGTAATCATATGGGAATAAAGAGTATTTTCATCTAATGCCCATATATAATGTATAATGGCAGTGTAGATTCACCCCAACCATCCCTCCAGCCCTTTCACAGCCCACATCCATATATATATCCATCAACAAAAAATAGTATCACCTCCTCGACTGATATTAATTTAAATCGTCACCAAATTGAAAACTATAATATCAATATTTTCTATTGCTTTTATTTTTTTTAAAAGGTTGTCAATTTGGTGGAAGCATCCGTGAAGGAAATGTATATGATTGTCATGTATGGATATATGGTATGTACACAGTACCTACATAAAATATCCTTTTGAGAAGCGCAGTGTTTAAATACGCTTTATAATTACCAACCCCGATTCATTTTTTTCTCAATTTTTTATTTACTTTTAGTAAATGTGTCTTGGTAATTGGGGCTTGGAGCCGTTTTCGAGATTCTTTGGGCAGGAGGATTACAATTTGAACTAGGGGCTGTTGGCTCTAAAGTCCAAATGTTTTATCATTGCGCTTCCACCCGGCCTATTTTTTTAAATAAAAATATGTCTAAACCATAAATGCCAACATAGAAAACAGTTTCTAAACCAAGGTACTTGTGAAGTGCAGCAGAATGCAAGTTTCCTGTGAATGAAAGATAACAATAGATGAAGATGAACCCGATATTGAACGAAAGTCAAGACAGCAGATGCTGTGCCTAATTAAGTCGTTAGTTTGACTTTTTATCCTCTGATACAACCATGAAGAACTTCTGAAGTAAGATTGTTGTACTCTCTGAAAACAGAAAATAAATAGAGATGTCAATTAACTTGCATACATGTGAACATCTTCAATACTGGGGACCGGTAACAAATTTAGGAAACAGCATTGCAAAATAAAAGTGCAAGTATATATGCCGCAAAACTGTTTCCTAGAAAAGCATAGACATGTGCCCGCTAATAATAACACTCACCAAGTAATGTTTGCACTCATATTATTTTTAAACTGCATTTTCTGAACCAATTAATTTGGCGCTCTGAGGGTTAAGAAATAATTATATTATATACATCTTGGTGGAAACTGTAATGCACAAATGTTCAAATCCGTGCTAATTGCAATATTGAAATAAAACATTATTTCAACAGTTATAAAACAAAATGTGAAATAAAACATTATTTCAACAGTTATAAAACTTCGCCCTGCTACAAGTTATTGTCACATAAATAAATCTATAGTGACCCCAAAACATTGTGTTTGCAAGACATTAAAAAAATAAATTACTGCAATTAGAAATTGAATATATTTTAGACCAGGGCAATAACTTTATTTTACCATACCAGTATTCACCATGCAATCAAATAAAGGGAATTTATTTTCTGATATATCAGTGACTTTTCAATACACTTACCCATGAAGTTGTCAAATATCTGAGGTTTGTTTGTCCACCACACAAAGATGAAGTATACCGGGACTCCAGTAGCGATGATTGCCACACCAATGCCTGAAAAGAACATGCGTCGTTAGTCGGGTATATTCAGGTACCTGCAGTATTATTATTATTAATACTAACTTCTACCCAACCACAAATAAATACTAAATAATTGCTTGAATCCGCTACATTCTAAAATTAATACATTATTGTATTAAACCGCAGCGGGAATCTTTCACCCATTTCCTAATACATTCCAAAACAGCGATATTTAAATACCTGGCCCTGAGATTACGAAACTTTCCTTAGTATACTCAAAACTCAACTCAGGATTTTGTTCATAAAACGTCATTTGACATCATAGCCTGAGTACGTTGGGTTGAGTAAGCTATGACGTCACATGCCGTTTTATGAAAAAATTTCTGAGTTGAGTTTTGAGTATACTCAGGAAAGTTTCGTAATCTCGGGGCCTGGTATTGCGCATATAAATTCTTTTGATGATATACAATCGATTTATCCATACATTTTTAGTAATTCTTGTAGGTGTGCACAAACGTATTTGTGTGTAGTTTATTCTAAATGAATTCTGGATTTCTTACCCGTCTCCATTGGGCTGGCATATAGCGGCAATACCACCAGGTATATGGAGCATATCGTGTACAGGATAGGCCAAAACAGGTGAACCTAAAGGTAAAAACACATCCAATTATTATTACCGTATATCATGGGGTATAGGCCCAGGGGGACCAACTAATTCAATTGTTCGGTAATATAGGGGTACTGGGATACTAACATAGAAAGACCCCAACTTTTTCCAGATGTGAAAAAAGTTGATTGAACTTTACAACCGAGAAACGAAGTGCTCATTACAGCCTTATTGGTCGGGTAATACCAACAACAACAATAATAATAAGGGGAGCTAACTCAGACAAATGAGCCTAATTTCGCGATATGATTATGATTTTGTATTAATGAATGAATGAATGAATGAATGAATGAATTATTGTTTTACGTCACAGCGGGAATCTTTCACCCATACGTGACGACTATGATTTTGTACACACCCTGATGGGTCTGGGCATGTCTGGTCTCTTCCATCTGAGGTACAGCAGAACTACCACTGACAATCCTATAGACAGCCACGTTGCGAATCCCACGTAATTGATGAGAGCGTAGATGTCCGAAGACGCTAGATACACCATCGAAAGTAGTCCCTGTGGGTCAAAATATTAAATGGAACGTTGAATTAACTCATAAATTAATTAATGATGTAAAGTACCGATTGTGGAATATGTTGTCAATAAAAGTTTTTAAATATTTTATTCAACTTTTAATACAATAGTAGGGGAAAAAATAATATCAATAAATAAAATATCAGAACATTGATCATTCTATATAAATTTGTTTACTTTTTTTCCCATATCCCATATAATAAAAAGATAATTACTGAAAGATAGTATACTGATAAATAATTTCTATGGAATTATATATTTTTATAGTTTTGGTTGTAATATTTTGTCCGCTATTGTTGAGACTCACCATGAAAAGAACAGCGGGCATGGGAGTCAGTCTTTGCATTTGAACCATGCTAAGAATCTTCGGCATGTGTCCCTCGCGACCTCCGACATAGAACAACCTGAAATGAAAATATCTCACCTTAAATTGATAAAGATGTTATTATGATACAAATATTTCCATGAAAATTAATATAAAACAAAAACAATACTTACTGTATATATATATTTTTATTATTTTTTTATTTTTTTATTCAGTGTCGCTTTAACTTGTTTAAGGATATTTATCTGTGGTTCATAAACTTACCTAGCAGTTGTGAAGAGAATGCCATTGACACCTCCGAACGTGGATAGTGACACAAATATAGGCATAATCCACCACATAAAGCCATACAGTCGCTTTGAGAACATCTGGGGGAAAAAAGAAAAACATTTATGTAATTATACTCAACTTCACAGAACAACTTAGTCAATTGAAATTGAGATTAAATATACCTGCATCAAATATTTGAAAATTCTGATATGATTGATGACACATTTAAATTAAAATATATTTAACAGGTCTTGCAAAATTAATGTAGATATATTTAGTTTCTATGTGTTGTCCCTATATTATATGAATGCAGATCATTTAAAATGTTCATATTTTTCTAAAAATTCGAACAGCTACAATTTTAATGATTTTCTCCTGTTTGAATTATTAGGGTAATTACGGTAATTCTCAGGTAACCTTATATTCAACCTTAGTCATAGACCACACCATTGTTAAGTAAACCGTTTCATACAGGACTGTCCAGAATTATAATTCAACTTTAAAGGTATACACCTCCGACAAATATGTGAAAACATTTGCAGCACACATACTCAAATAAAATCGTAATACAAATCTCCGGTCGAATATGATACGTACCACCGCTACCGCAGCGCCACCTACAATCTCCTCACGGGAGACGGTTGTGAAGTAAGCGATGTTGGTGAGCACATAGATGGTAGTGACTAGGATGATGGAGATCCATATAGCCTTCGGGAGATTTCTACAGGACAAAAAATAATCGTTTCAAATTTCAAATACCAAATTTGGAATAAAGTCAATAAAATCAGTAAATTGCAAGAATCTCTGTACCACATATGGATAATCGTATCATTAGATAGTTTACAAGTTTATTATTATTTTTATTTTATTTTTTATTTTAAAACTGGGGCACAGTACATGCCCCTACACAACCTCCGACTACATCCACCAATTTTGATGGAGTGATTACGGTAATGCTACATTCGCTACAGACATCCTAACTTTTTATTTCTATTTGCTGCAAAGCTTTCATATTTTACCAGTTTGTTGGTAAATGACTCATTACTGTGTATTTGACCTAAAATAACATAACAGCCAAACACAAACAAGACTGATTATGTATTTAATGTAAAGCGACACTATTGCCAGATACCGAAGATACTCATTATCATGCATGTAATGTAAAATAGCACTAAACAGTAGCTATTATCGAATATAGGGGAGATTACTTAGCATCATGGTTAATTAATATTACCATGGTTACAATGATTACGGTGAGTGAGTGAATATGGAGTTTAACGTCGCTGCGGGAATCTTTCACCCATTTGCGACGATCAATGATTACGGTAAACGATCGTATACACACTTGTATGGATCTTTCAGTTCTTCTATCACAAAGTTGAGGTAGTTCCTGAAATATAACCATGAGAATGTTAAATACATGTTGCCATTGTTTAACCCTCTCCATGCTCGCGGCAACTAGAGATGCCAGATATGAGCAGTGCATGTCTGGATAATCCAACAGGGAGAGGGTTAATTTCAGCTCCTATGGAAATAACCTTTAACTACCGGTATTGACTATAGAAATGGCAGGCATGAGTTGCAAATATTTAATTTCTTTAATTACAATTTACTTTAGTTAAAAGTCAACATTTCATGCTCAAACGTGTCATGTGCAGAACAGTATGAAAATTAAGACAGATTTCTTGGCTTACAATAAGTGCTACCATTCCATGAATGATTTTAATAATATTCAGATTTTTTTTCCACTTTTATTTTAAATGCAAAAGTATGAAAATTAGAAACTACAAGAATATAAAAACATATGTAGAATTAGAAATTAGAAAAAAAAACAAAACATTTCATTGTCAGACATACCATCCATTGTAAGCAAACAGCCCTGAGTAGAACGCCAGTGATATTTTCCCTATGTCTGGCTCCGTGTATTCAAATGGATTTTTGAAGTTGTCGTATTGACCTACAAATAAAACACGTAAAACACATCAGTCGGAATACAAAGACTAGTCGTGGGAGTTGGAACAATTACAGTCATGTCAATGTCAATACAATACATGTGCATGCAGTTTAGCAGGTTTACGGTTAAGCATGATCGGTCTTGGCTAGTGCATGGATGGGTGACAGAGAACCTGAGCGTTTCTGGGAATTGTTCTTATTATATATTTAAAAAACATCTCCCAACTAATTGGATAAGCACAGCTCAATATGGCATCGCCAGTTGTCTACAGCTGGGAAAAGGTTAATATAAAAAAAAATTGCATGATTATTATTTTTACAGGGAGAAGCGACAGGAAATACTTTATCACCGTCATGTATTATGAAAAGACTGGTGATACTGTATGTTATATATTTTTTATCATTTCAATGGAAAAAAATAATAATTGGAGTGTGCATCCGCTTTTAGGATTCTTTCACTTATATCACAGCTTGTCAGTTTATGCCAGGAAGAAACCTGCAGCATACATAGTGCTGAATGTTGCAGTAAACCTATAAGTACTAGCTCGTACTGACAGACTAATAATGATAGTAATAATAATAATATATGGATTCATGCACCAAATCCACTCCATGCTCACAGCGCTACTTTATCAACGGATCAGTACGCTCTCATTTTCCGTCTCGACTCCCTGGGTAGAATCTATATATGGGACTCACCTCGGCCCAGCTGCACGAAGCCTGTGATGATGATGAGTATCAACGCCAGCACCTTGGCGTAGGTGAACACATCCTGCACGCGAGTCGCCCACTTCACGTCGTAACAGTTGACGAACGTCAGTACCACTGCAAGAAAAAAATAATTATTTGAGTACTCATATAAAGAACATATAGATATATAGCATCAAATTAACTCTACTAATCAAAATTTGCTAGGGATCACTATTAACCCTCTCCATGCTGGAGGAAACCAGAGATTTACTGGAGAGCAGCACCTGTGCCTAATCCAGCAAGGAGAGGGTTAAGGGTGTTATTATTCTTTCCTACAAAAATGGTACGATCCTTAGGAAATTATGAGTAGTATATTACATTGTGTTTGTTTTACTATTTAAACTGTTATTATTTATACTTTTATATTATTATTGTAGTAGTAGTAGTAGTAGTAGTAGTAGTAGTAGTAGTAGTAGTAGTAGTAGTAGTAGTAGTAGTAG
>JAUTBX010012353.1:0-14109 GCA_032361465.1 Lepetodrilus tevnianus | reverse complement strand
TATATATAGAGAGAGAGAGAGAGAGAGAGAGTTAGAGAGAGAAAACGATGAACTAATTAAATGCAAGCTGATTTAATAACACAATTTTGTCTAAGTGACGTAATTAACGAATTTTCATAATTAGGACGCTCATTAAAACATTGATATGGACATCTAATTTGCCGTCATCCTCGAACATGCAGGGTTTTGTGTCTCCTTACATGCATCCGTGAATAGTTGACGGAGGTTAGTTACAATGGCCGGTGTTTCGGGGATGACATATCGTAAGAAAAAACACCAATGGATTTGCTTTGCTACGTTGCTTATCAGTAAGCTAATAACGTTTAAGTAGAGCCATATATCAATATACTCGTACCTTATCGTTATGAAGTGCACTTTTCCATATAACAATTTTCATTTTGATGTCTATTATTACATATTTTGGGTATCGTTTCTCGAAGCTCTCTTAGCCGCTAAAGGACCACAGAACTCTCTTTGCCGATAGCTAATACTAGTACATTGCTAAGAGGGTGCTATGGTCCCTTAATTAGCGGCTAAGAGATCTTCGAGAAACGATACCCTGACCCTCTCTCGAGACTGTTGCGAATTACATGCTATATGTTCCATGTTACATGCGGCATATGAATGGTTGTCAATCATCTAATAGATTATAGAAATCATAACCAGGAATGAAGAGGGTCTGAACTCCTCTCCATCCCCTAGTGAATGATGACCACCAGCTGAGCATGACATTTAATAAAAAGAAAAAAAAGAAACACCAAGTATCGTATATATAGGGCCTAGCATCGTATAACCTTATCCAGGGATTCGGGATCTCTTTATGATTGAGGGGATTCAGTTTGAACAAGGATTAAGTGTAGCCTATACATACTAAGGGTTCCGTATAAACATTAGGGTTTTTGACACTCCTATAAATGGCATTCCCTGTCCTTTTCCAAATCTTAGATCCTTTAATAAATATCGCCCAATTGGATAATCTTTTTCTAAATTTGCTACGTTTAGTTCTGTTTGTGGGACATTACGAAAGAGCTCGCACATTGCATTCACGTCGAACTGTTACGACGGGCTGATTGAACATGGATCCCACTTGACATTCCAGATGTCCCTCCTGTAGACAAGATGGCGGGCCTGGAGCTGCACGAGGCGGCTGCGCTCAGCGACTACGACTCGCTGGAGGAGTACGTCCTGAGTGGCAAGTTTGACGTCAACCTCAAGGACGAGGACTGGCATGGGAGGACGGCACTGCACTGGGCATGCGCGAAAGGTAGCATTGCCTAACTCTGAGTCTCCCGTCCTGGTTCCCAGGGGTTACGATCCACTATACTATGCTACTCTACATATGTAGAGTAGCATAGTGGATTGTAACCCCTGGGAACCAGGACGAACCCTCTCCATGCTGAAGGCAACATGATATGCCATAAAGGGCTGTATCTGTGCCTAATACAGAGTTAAAGAGCACGCAGGGACAACTGCAATACAATACTACCCTTCTCATATAAATGCATCTGACATTGTATTTCGGCACCATGTCTTCCATGTCTAAAAATGGACATGGAAGAAATATGTAGATAACACGCATTCTTTACATTCGGGACTATATATGAACATATGAAAATAAATCGTACAGAACAATAATACTTCATAGAAGAACCTTATATTAACAATAATCCCGCATATTATGAATGTGGAAAGAATCTACATGTATTTATTTCCGAGAATATATCTACCTCATAATTATATTTGAAAGAACTTATTTATCCGAATTCCTCATATTATGCATATCTGAACAACCTATTACAACTGTATTTACCACAATACGAATGCCTCATAATCTGAACACGCGAGGAACGTATTTAACGTTATTTAGTACAATTTTGAATATGGAATAAGTAGGCCTACGTATGAATGTGGGAGCAATGTATTGAACAAGACTCCTGCATATGAACATATGGTAGTATTAAGTAGGATTCGATTTAATATTTTCTTCATAGATAGTGAGCTAACATTTCTATACTATACTTTCTCTGATGACTGACCATGTGCTGTGTTCACACACAGGACTTTGAATACGTATATAACATATTATACTATCTATATATATAGTAATTGTCTCTATTACTATATATATATAGAGATAGTATAATATGTTATACAAGTATTCAAAGTCCTGTGGTTCACACGAGAACTATAATCCGTCTTCAATGGAGTCATCCTATGTTGGATAGGATTCGGAGAAGGCATCCGTCTGCTTCTGGAGAATGGTGCCAAGGGGACACTTCGCACGGACACCGGTTGGACACCGGCTCACAGCGCGGCCGAGACGGGCAAACTTACCGCCTTAAGAGCTCTACACAATGCCAACGTCCCCATTGATCGGAAGGACAAGTACGGAGACACGCCTCTGAGGATAGCCACCATCTACAACCACAGAGACTGCATGAAGTACCTCAGACAGTGAGTAGAGTATAGCAATACGTCATCGGATATGACCCAAGTTCAAGGAAGAAACTTCGTTTACGACATACCCGAAACACCGGTAATTTTGACTACTAACATCCGTTAAGACGTTTAAAGGTATTTCGAGGATGATTTTAGGATCGCCACTACATAATCAACATTATACGCTATTTTAAAAGTCTTATGAAAGCCAGTGCCACAATATATGTATGCCAATACTGTATGGAATTGCAATTATAAGATTACTATGAACCTCCTATCCAGTGTAAAGGTCATCACACACCAGAGACGAATTTCGCGGCGACAAAATCGGCGATTTACGTTCTGAGATCATTTATCTATATATATGCTTGCACACCAAAAGCGAAATTCGCAACGACAAATCTCGATAGACTTTTTTTGTTGTTGCCTCTGATTGGCGTTGCGATCTTTCTTTCCTCTGGTGTGTGTGAGGCACTATTTAAAACGTCGTGTTTTTTAAGAGACGTATCGTAAAAGCAATTCCCCGGGGTAGGCTATACTATTGGTTGTTCCTCGCAGGGCAGAAATAGAGCAGAGAGAACGACGAGCCGAGCTGGGGATCGAGGATGACTCTGACGACGACTACGAAGAGGAGCGTGTCCACAGTGCCAGATGACCTGCCCAATGAAGGACGGACTGCCAGGAGAACCTGTTGTACACGTACTGAGTGCTAGCCATGCTTTCCAATAGTATGGACCAAAACAGACGAACAGTAGTTTGAATGAGTGAACTGCGCAAAGAGATGGCAGGGCGATTTTGTCGTGGTGAAACAAATAATGAACGGGGGGAAAAAAAAGACACCCCTGGTTTCCATAAAGAAGATAACGTTTGGTCATACAATATGAAGAACATTTCGTTTACGGGATATTATACACATGGAATATTCTTTGTAAGTTCGATATAGACTATCTTTTTTTGCTTCTGTGTGAAGTTGCTACTTGGTCTGCATTTATGTCAACGAAGTTTGCACTTCCTGTGACCCGCAATAGTGGTTTTTAGTCATGACTTTTTGTGTTAATAATAATGTATCATTTGTTTTTTCCTGTGATATATCATGCCCTGTCTACATAGTGTCTACATTGTGTCTACATTGTCCTATAGTGCCTAGTTCCATATAGTGCCTTTATACGCACAGATACGCAATGGAGTTGGCGAGTTCCGCACTGCCAAATAATTCTACTTCCTGTCTGCCGTGGATGCGTGTTGAGAACATCATGTGCCTGTACCTTAATAAAACATCACCGTTTGTTCTTTATATACGACTCGTGTGTGGATGTGTACATGCAATATGATATACATTCACTTTATTTGTAAACCATGCTTGTATATTACAAAATGGAAAGGTGCAAAACAGAGCACTTTAAAAATGTTTGATGGAGACGAAGTGTGGTACAGAGAAGATAGTATGTCTAACATAATAATAATGACAACCACACATATTAACAACATCAACAATGAATACTTCTTAGTTTAACCCTCTCTATGCCGAAGGCAACAGGACATGCCCCAAAGAGCAGTGCGTCTACCTAACCCAGCATGTGCATGCATTATGAGCTAATACTAGTAGATACAACTGAATATAGATAGAACAAATGACATATATAACATTTTATTGCGCTTAAAAGCGCCACATCAGAGATAAACAATTAATAGCAGCGACGTACATATATATTCTACAAACGTAAACGTGACGCCGATAATTCTGATTTAACCCTCTCCCTGCTCGATTAGGCACACATACTGCTATTTAGGGCATCTCCGGTTGCCTTCAGCATGGAGAGGGTTAAATACACACAGTTCTCATTCTGTAACGGTATAGCTTTCTGGTTATCACGCTCACAAACACTGTTGGACTGGCAATGAGAAATAGTCTTATTCACCTACTATTACAATACAAGTGCACTATTTTCATACATGTATATTATATAAAACACATTTGCGTCTAGATGCTGTCTTCTACAAGATGCGGAGCTAAAACAGTTGCTGAACTAACTGTGGATCGAACTATAATCCATGATAATCCGGATTAGATCTACTTGTCTGGATCTTGGTCAAAGATGGCGTCAAATGAGAAACGCGTCATCTCGTCATAAGTCACGGAAATAGCAGGAGAAACTAGTTCATGACTTTTGCAATTGCAAAAGTCATGAACTACTAATTAGAAAGTAAATTAATATACACACTCGATGAACACATTCGGTCACAATGTCTATACATCTTTGAAGCACACAACTGTCTTTCACAATACAACTGTCTACACACATCAAGTGCTTCTAGAACCTACACAGAGTATCACTGTTCGCTCTGACTGTTCACAAGAGGAGTGAAGCCTGAGACACCAGTAGAACCACCGCTGTGACTGTTCACAAGAAGAGTGAAGCCTGAGACACCAGTGGAACCACCGCTGTGACTGTTCACACGAGGAGTGAAGCCTGAGACACCAGTAGAACCACCGCTGTGACTGTTCACAAGAGGAGTGAAGCCTGATACACCAGTAGAACCACCGCTGTGACTGTTCACAAGAGGAGTGAAGCCTGAGACACCAGTAGAACCACCACTGTGACCGCTGTGCCGCCTGCCGCACTGGCAGCGTACTGTCCGATGATGTTGGTGCCTGCTTCCTGGGTTAAAGGCGGAGTGGTTCCGATGGGGATAGGTCGAGAGGTGCTGGCGATACACTTGGGTGTGTCCATTGCCTGGAGGTCCACCAACACGTCCGACTCCACGTTAACCCAGAATATATCCTTCTCCATGACAAACGTTGCCCTGGAAACGATAATAATAATAATACAATTAATAATAATAATAATAATAATAATAATAATAATACATGTAATAATAATGATAATGTGCCATTTATTTTGTGCCAAACCCACGTCCGAAAGCATGGTCAAAGCGCTACATTATTACCCCTGTCTATGTACCCCAAGACACGGAGCTATGTGCACTCAATATTCCTTCTGAACTCCCTGGGTAAAACTATGTTTTGAAAACATGTTATTATAATAACGCTCACATAATAATAGGTGTTATTCCGGTATTTTTCTTGTCTATTTTTATTTTCAAAACTACTTTAATATTAATTTAAATATAATTTTATTATTATAATAAGACCCGTCCAGAGCAGCTTTAAAATTACTGAGCTTATCCGTAATGGAACTATTGGCTCTAAATTATCCATAGAACTATATCAATATATGTTTAAGATAGCTAGATGTGGAAAGAAAACCAAGCTATAGGCCCTATTTACAAAGCAAAATATTTTGCAATCTCATTTTTGCAATCTCATGTTATGCTAAAAATCTATTTCGGAACAAATGTAAATGGTAACATCGCGCAACTTCGGAAAATACAACGGCCTTTATTAAAAATAGATACTGATAGAGAAGCTTTCAAGACATAAAGACAGTGGCTTTTGGAGCTTCGAACATATTTCAAGATTAGTTCACTCATTCCACAGTTGAAATGAAGTTAGCTCACCGGATGACCACGTGACCGGCTGGTATGACGGGAGGGGTCCAATAGATGTCTTTCCTGGTCTTCTGGGTGTCTGATGTATGTGTAACTGCTGACTGTAATAGAAATCATACTGTTAACCAACATCTAATCATTCGAACCTGGGATAATAGAATGATTTTTATTCCAAATATCTTAGGAGCGACAGTTATTGGATATGATTAAAATTATATACGGCTTTAATAACCAGTTACATCGTTTCACAATTCATTTAATGGCCTCTAAAATACAAAAGAAGCAAATCGTTCTTTCTATAAAAACTAATATTAGTTATTTATTTATAAATGCAGAATATCGTACTATATAAATGTTGCTTTACCGTAAGAAACATATCTAAAAGTTGTATTATTTACCCGTATTATTATTATTATTATTATTATTATTATTATTATTATTATTATTATTATTATTATTATTATTATTACTCCGCTATGTCCTTATGTTTGGAAATTAAATAATTATTAAACAATATTTACTATTTTTATAGACTTTACAAAATCAAAATATTTCATGTCGCGAACAAAAAAAACCCCAGCACTTTTAATACAGACTAACAAACTTCCTTTTCTTCAATTTCTTGTAAAATATTCCCAAATTGACATATACACATTAGGAAATATTCCTTTGCGCAAAACCTGAAGAGTGTACAGATCGTGCTTTCTCGTAAGGAATGTTATAGTTAACCCCTTCTGGCTGAGCGTCTTGCGTAACTCACGTGTATCTGGCCCATGCAATGTTGAGTCTCGAGGTCGTTGTCGTTGATGGTGAAGGCGCCTACAATGACGGTGGAGTTGACGCTGCATCCTACTTGTCTGGCTTCAACCAACAAGCCCCGAAAATACCCCAGTGTTGACACCAGGCTGACTAGAGAACGAAGAAACAGACATTATTGACACATTTCTAGCATTACCTGAAACAATATACAGCTCGGGAATAGAGTGACGCTTTGTAAATAACAATTGTAAACGTTTATGTTAAATAATGCACCTTGTTTTCTGATTGGGAATGTCATTTTTGTTCTTTCTTATTTCTGGTAGTCGTAGAATTCGTTAGGCATTTATTCATTACAGACACGGATTCATTACTTTACAGTAAAAAAATGATGAAAACTAAATTATTCTTATTTAATAGGACCAGTATTGTGGTATATGGTGTTACATACGATCAGAGTATGTTTTAAATAGTTTATTTTTACCGTGCTAACGTTTTACTATATACTATTACAAGAGATACTGCATAGCCTATATGGCATATATATATATGCATACCTTCAGTTTTTGCGCCAGTCACATTTCTATAAGCAGTTCAAAAGTGGCCGGAAATAAACTATCCGACCAGCTTATATCTATATAATATGCCAAATTTAGGACTGCGTTTCGCGCCTACCAATATAGCAACGATACATATACGAAAAGAAATAAACGACAAAAACAAAACCAACATCCATAATAAAATCCAAATATTAATAAAGAACACACACACAAAAACACAGGATGCGCAGTGACCATATACCAACCGAGTCCTCAGGTATGACACTACATTACAGGAGACCCGGGCATCTGCAATATTTAGTCAGTACCATGGTACCAGCCGGTGCTCGCAGGTTTACCGAACATGCAACGCTACAGATGTTGCGGGTTTCCTCCTGCCCTAAACTTAGTCAAAGTTTCAAAGTTTCAAAGTTTCAAAGTTTTTATTTTCTCCACCACCCACGGTGGTACAGGAGAATATTTCAATTATACAAAATATGGGATATAGGATATAGTATATATAGATATAGTACCATTGTGCCTGTGCTCGCAGGTTTATTGCAAAATGCAACGCTACAGATGTTGCGGGTTTCCTCCTGCCCTAAACTTAGTCGGTACCATTGTACTATAGCCTGTGCTCGCAGGTTTATTGCAACATGTAGCGCTACAGATGTTGCGGGCTTCCTCTTGCCCTAAAAACTGGCAAGTCGTGATGTAAGTGAAATAATCTTGAAAACGACTCTAAACTCCGAATTAAAAGCAAAAGTGCAATATTACTTTTAATAGTTGTGTTCGGGGCATACTTCTTCTTGGGCACAATGATCTTGTACGGCGGCTCCGTCGTCTGGGCCTCCGGTCCGTGACCCGAGGGAAACATGTCCTTGCACGCCATGATGGGCGCACCCCCGGGGTAGCCGGACGCTGGGGGCGGCACCAGGGACGTCCACACCAGCACGGACAGCACAGCTGACCGTCTGACCACCTCGCTGACCGATGCACTTGGACTGCGCTGGAACATATAAATGTTTGTGGAACGTGTTGGCCTTTGACGAACAGATAAGTCCGTGTTGACCAGGGGATTGGTGTTTGGACAAGTCTGGCTTGTTGTCAAGTATGTTTCTTTTGACTTCTTTCGTGGGTATATTGCAACAGGTAAGCTTCAGTATGTTTGGAATACTGACTTTTCCCTCCGCAAACGTTGCTTCGCTGACTGCTTGTTTGTTGGCTATATAACTTATGTGAGAACATGGAAGTACATGTAATGATATAGGCTACTTGGCCCCTAAATTACGAAACTTTTCTGAGTATACGATCTCATGGTCAACTCAAGAGTTTTGTTCATTAACGTCGTGTAAGTTTTTAGCTTGAGCATGAATTCGTACTTGGAAAGTTTCGTAATCTCGGGGCTTGGTTATAATGCCAAAGTTTAGCTTGACCGCTTAAAAATATGTATACGCGTATTACAAATAACTAAGAGGTTTCTCTTACATGAGAACTTCTCAAAGAAGTAAAACGTTTGGTTACAAGTCAAAACCGATCGGATACCGGGGGAATCGGATTATCGATGGCCAGACTATCGGGGCTCCACTGTACTTATTATTTTCACAAATAAATCTAAAAGACTTTTGTTAATATTAGAAATATATTTTGGATACATGATTTCCCTATTCAAAATCATCTCTGATATGGATGCAGGCCTACATATCGTTCGTGTAGTGCTATTATCTTCATGCTACATATAATATTATACACAATTATAACCGCGCTGCCAGACATGATACAGAAAGCATGACACATGCACAATCACGAATTGCATTTAAAGACGGACAAGTTAACATTTCAATGTTCGTATACCCACAAGAGCGTGCAAATACAACTTTCGGTTTTGATACTTTAGCTTCTAAGCAAACTGAAAGTGATAAAAATGAAATCATACAGAATGCAACTGTTACAGTAACGGAGACAGCGAAATCATGTAACAAACAGAAATTCATTTGAAGAGACTCATCCTCGCAGCCATTGCTTACTGTGACAATGTTTGCTAATACGTCACCTAGATACATTTCGTGAAACAAATACACTCCATTTTGCTTCGCAAATATTATGTCAGTTACGCACACGGAAACTGTTTCAATATGAATTATGACTTTTTTTTCTTCAAAATAATAAATGTTTTTATGTAGGTTTAAATATGACATGAGACGACTTACTTAGACAGCATACTTGTCTAATAGATAACATAAACAATGGCGCGTTAGAACGCAGAGGCAATATTTGGTTTAATTCCTAGTTAAACAGCCACAGACTCGCAGTGGTATACAAAAAGTGAACATGCACGAAGCGTTTGATTGGTTTCTTAACAATAGCTTACGATTCACTTAATGATTAAAATTGAAACGGGTGGTGTTTTTATCATATTTGCTATCCATCCGATACAGTTGTTATTCCTGCCGATATTGCGCTCTTAAGGCATGTTATAATGTTTTCAAATGGAAAGACACTATTTTCATTTATCCTAAATTCTCTGCTCGGCAGTGGAGAATAATAATAATAATAATAATAATAATAATAATAATAATAATAATAATAATAATAATAATAATAATAATTTAACTATTAATATAAATGAATAGTTGCGCAGCATAGATCGTGAGTATAGATACCCTACGTCTTAATAGTTAACAATTTGGCATGTCCGCCGATCGCGATGTGTCGGCATCACTTTCAGAAGAACGTTAATTAATTATATTCCACTGCAATCTTCTATATTACATCTGGGGTCATGTCACCGGAAGTCACACACCGGAAAAGTACCATACGAAAATACTATGACCATATTCCTTCTGCTAGTTCTAAAACAGGATTGAGCAGGTACAAACTATAAAGTCAATTGAAATATAACTTACTCAAGTGCGGCTTCTCCTAGATTTACAACTGGAATATCCAATGTATTTTCACTGCGAATACAATTATGTTCGAACAAAACAAACACACTGGTTATTTAGCAGTATACCTAGCATGGACCATCATTGTGAACTTGTGAATAATAATTAAAAATAATAAACTGATGCGTTAACAATGCTGTACTATTATACGGTCTATTGGTCTACTATAAGTTCATAACGTATAACAGTTGTGTTACTGAAGTTGCCCACCACACTACAAATACATGCACCTGTATGCATGTACATGTATACATGATGTAGCCCGTATGTCGAATGTGCATTTGAATATATTGGTTACCTTTATTCATCTGGCATTACAAATTGAACTTCAGATAACATGCATACAAACATATTACTGTACTGAAGCTGTATAATTAAACGATACAATCAGTTTCAGATGGATTACGTACTGTGATAAATATATTTCGTTGTATCAATAATATAATAATATGAACACATGCTAAAATGCGCCGCGATTAAGAAAACCGCATATCATCAACGTTGTTACGAAAAACAATAAAGTAATTAAATTATCATTATTAACAACTTTGCTATAATATGCAGACGTGATATACTAATTTAGACACCGATATCGTTGTACACGCCGAGATCGTATCTGAAACGTCTTAATCACCCTAAAAATATTCAGTTATCTATTGTTTTAGATAAAAGAACCAAGAACAACTCATTTCTCTTAAAATACTTGAACAAATTAAGTTGGCCAGTCGTGAAGAAAACGCAGTAGCAATTAGGAAGGTTATTTGTACAACTCTGTCAATTTGACAACTTGTAAATATACTCAAATTGAATGTAGCTGCATGGCTACTATACTCACTCCCGTCGGAATATTTTTCCGATATAGGTTTCGTGAAAGACACAAGTTCGTGCGCATTTCGATGTAATTTTTTTTCTCTACAATGTGCAGCTGTGATAACATGGGATTTTCGAGATATATTCATAATGCTGCAACTGGATATAATTATTCAAAATAGCATGGTAGATTTACATTGTAACACCGCATTGAATTGAAAATAAAATAATTAAAATACCATTAAACGGCGACTCCATTAGGGTAAGCATATATATTACAATCATATACACTTATCTATAAATATATAGCTTCTTATTAAAAAAATATTTTAAAGCACAAATTATTATTAATCAAATTGTAATGCATTGCCATCTACTTTTAACTTCGCAATGGAAACTAACTAATCATTTGTTAGATACGATATGAATGGGTAAAACATGTTAGCAAAATTATACATGCACGGCAATATAATACAATTATTAAAACGTACCATTATTAATTTTGTTCACGTGTTTTAACGCATAACCTGCCGCTTCACGATGGCCCGAGTGCTTCTGTGATCCGTTGATGGTGATGATGTCATTCCACAATGGAGACTCGACCTACGGACTTCCTTCCAAATGTAAACGTCGACACGGCGACAGCGTTACTGCAGTCCCGCTAACGTGGCAATTTAATTAAATATTTGAGATGGCAGTTAACGGAGAGCGTGTACGTGTTTACCAAGTTATGCTATGTTACACACCACGCCGATGTCCCTGGTGTAAAGTTGTTGTAGATGGAACCTATATTCAGAGTAGACTTGACACCTGAACGAAAACAACCAAAAAAAATGAGCGTATAAAGGAAGCCGCAAGATGTTCATAACTGAACATTAAAGAAAGAGGACCATATTTTTTTTTTTAAAGAAGATCATTTGAAACATCTGTAGGTTTCAGCGTATCGGTAGTGTCTACAAATGTTAACCCTACCGCTGGGATTGTTGTTTGGCTAGCGTGAAGACAAAGACATAGCTGACCTCAAGAAAAACAAGGGCTGTTTATTGTTTGTTGTCGAGAACCGTCGGCTGGGGCAAGACATTTCCAACTACAAGCGGATAGTACACGTAGAGACGCTCGCCAAATTGAATCTTTACACTCAAGTTAACCCGGAGTTGAGAAAGAAAAAAATGGGCGGTTCTTCAGATTGACACTTTGGTGAAAGTATTCTCTCAAGAGAGGATACGGCACATTTCGTGGATACGAGTTGAAGGCGTGATTGCAGTGGAACTGTATTGAGCTAATTTAACTGTGTAATTGCTGGTTCGTGCAACTATTTCCATTCTTCTTCCAGTCTGTTCCCTCAATGCCAAAGCCATGGAACCGTCGACGGCTCCCAGTGACGCGTTTAATGAAACACAGGACCTATGTTTTAGAGGACGAAGCAACAGTGGAGTGAAGAATTCTGGGTACCGGATCCTGTCAGAGTGATATGTCAGTCATGCGGTTCAGAAAAAAAAAGGGAACTTCAAATCGTTTTCCACAGTCAGATTAACTAAATACCATCGTTGATGCTTGAGGGGTTAAGACTATCCTAAGAAGACCGTTTTTCTGAAAATAAATCCTTATCAAATTTATCTTGGCAACTGTAGTTTCTTCGAATTTGTGTGGATTTTTTTCTTTGCCTGGACATGTAATATTTCACACGTGTGCGGATTAAGATTCTTATAAATGTTCCCCTACTTGTTCAAGTACTTTTAAAAGTAGGGTACACACACGTTAGAATCACGAGAAACGGGTCTCCAGAACGGGACCCTCTAGAATTGCTAGTATATTAACTTTTAACCTGGCATCGTGGATGCCCTGCTTATTACATATATCACTACATTTAATAACGGTATTTTGAATCCGGGATATATATTTATTGATAATATACGAGGTTTTAATTATCATATGTTTGAAGCAGAGCGATTACATCCCATCAAATTAATTACAAATTAAACACGCGCGCACACACAAGCTGCACACAGAGCATAACATAAACAGCCTGCGTTGACGGGGTTTATGCACTAACTTTCTTGTTACTTGGGTACGGATCGTGCATATATGCTCTCCCTATGTCATGCATTCATTTAACAGGCTGTTTATATTGTAGACTAAATTAAATATACTTCAAATCATACAGCTGTTACACACTGGAGCGAGAGTGAGTATGGAGTTTTACATCGCTGCTTGGAATGACAGTAGTGTATTGATATAAAGATACTGCAAAACATCCTCAGAGCAAAAGTAGTCATAATGGCCGGGATTTCAAGGATGACTGCAATCCTGCAACTCGCAGACCTGTATCTCGAGATATTTCCCGAAAAGTCGTAGTAAATCTAGTGAAAGATTATCCTTCGACCTTGCATTGCACAAACATAAAATTAAAATAAAACAACCTTCGTGGTTACATTCTAAGTAAAATCATTATCATAATCGAAACTGACACTCAGATTCTAGTATTTGGACACTGTTCATTTAGAAAAAGAAAGTTAAAATTTATGTAGTGAAACGAGATGAGATTTTAATTAGATTGACAGTACTAAATCGCCATAGTATTCTCTATTCTGTCACCAATACAAGTCAGAGAGTACTTTCCATACTTTATATCATGGTGGTTTTCGAAGAACACAAACAATGTCTTACAAGAATACACTATCCAGTAACAAATGATCACATAGTTTATTACTTTACAAATCAGATGATTATGGAACATTGATTATGAATAATAATGCCAATGGACATGATGTAGAAAATGGACTGACACCAGTTTGGGCACTGTCAATACAGTGCATTAACATATTTCATATAACAAAATATATTTGCAGGGGTTTTCTTGGTCATCACTTGATATGAGAAAATATGACATCATCCATTTCAGTGGTGGAAGACATAAATGACTGTACCTCACTGAAACAATATATTTCATAAGTGGGTGATACAGTCATAATACCAAATGAGCAATCAATTCTCTAAACAAATCACAAAGATATAGGCTACTAACTACAGTCAAGACCCCTGTATACCGGACACTTCCGTTTTTGTTAAAATCTGACCGGTAAGCGAAACAACCGGATCATCGGATCAAT
>JAUTBX010012242.1:0-14110 GCA_032361465.1 Lepetodrilus tevnianus | reverse complement strand
AAGGTAAACCCAAGGTCATATCACTGTACACGGAGCTCACAACGTTGCTTAAGGGTCGAGCACACCTCATTGGTGAAATTCAGCTCTCATTAACTCCAGAGTTCTTCCCAAGGTCTCATCTTCTTGGCAATAGAAAGCTTTACACTCGCTGAAATTTTTATGACTCTACAACGAACTGCGCATGCGCAGTGCTATTTTTTAGAAAAAATATATAAAAAATTAAAAAAAAATAATTTGACTCTATGGATTGCAGTAATTTTTTTAACATACACAGCTGGATAGATTATACATACTTCTATCGTGAGATTTTGTCCATATCTACATCATAAAACAATTAAAATATTACGAGAACATAGAGGAAAAATCTTTGATGCGATAAAATAACTGGGGAAAAAAAATTTTTCAGCGGAGATTAGTTTTCTCTCAATAGATCAGTTTCTTATAGTTCCCTCTACGTGCATGCCTCAAATGGTGTCCATCATACAGTAAATAAATGCTTCAGTAGCAAAAAACCTCCAAAAATCACTTTTTTCAGGAGAGGCAAAATAAGAAAGTGACTTCTATTATACTCTGAAAAACTGCCATAGCTCCCCCTAAAATACCAATTTCTCTCTGACCTTCCTTAGGAGAGAAAATGAATCTTATAGGGGGTCTTTAATATATTTTTTCGCTCTGTAATATACACGAAAACAATTTATTTCATTGAATTATATGTATATTGCAAGATTCCCCGTGTGGTGCATAACATTTTATCACCCTTTTACACCCTTTCCTGTACTTTTTTTTGTATTTGATCGGCTTATTGATATAAATAAAACAAGAATAACAGTCACATATCTCATTCCGCATTTTTCCACAGAGCGTCTAAATAGCCTCATCCATCCTTCAGCCTCCATCGCAGGCGAGCTGCCAGTGAAGTTTTTATTACACTCATCCATATGAGCATCATACCAATCACTTTCATCATTGGAGTGTTTGTCACAGAATGCACAATGCTTTGAGAGCAGCTCATAGTCAATAGCGAGGCCAGTGAGATGATGGATGATGATAACTACGCCGAATTTAGACATAAATCCACGTTTCGACCAGCTTCCATCGCAAGTCACCTCCACATTCTTGATTTGTGGAGCATCAGGGTTCAACTTTTTCAGATAATTATGGATGAGCTGTCGCGCAGTTTTCAAATTTCTTTCACATTCTGCTATGCCCTCTTCTTCTATCTTCTTGGCAATTTCAAAGAAACGGGTGGAAGTAAGGAGTTTAGTTTCAAAAATAGCTTCCATATCTCGGATGGTCTTATATCCTGAGTTTGCCAAAGCGAACTCCACCAGCTTCATGTTCACATCAAAAACTCCTGTTGGAAACTGTCGTTTTGAGGTCCAATGCTTTGTTTCCTCGCTGCACACCTGGCAAGTCTGAGATATCTGGTATGCAGCTCCATATCTGTTGAGGACATTGCGATCTTCTAAGTAGTGCGAACCACATTTCTTGCATTTTGTGTTTGGCTTCAGGAAACATGCCTTTTCTACGAGCATGTATGACTCCCGTACGTTGTCCTTTGGTACTCGCACTTCTTTTCTCAAGCTTCGCTTTACCAAAGCAGGAGACAGCTCTTCTTGTGATGTGGCTGTGGCTGTGGCTGTGGCCAGAGGCTGTGGCTCCCCAGATGTTCCTGGCTGTGGTTCCCCAGGCTGTGGCTCCCCAGATGTGCCTGGCTGTGGCTCCCCAGATGTTCCTGGCTGTGGTTGCTGGACATTGGTGATGCTTGGTGCTTCACCAGCTGGCTGTGGTGGCTGTTGTTGTTGTCTTCTCTGGCGTTTTGCTTTATTCAGTTGCTCCATTCTCTCCAGCATCTTCTTCCGTTTCAATGAACGTGGCATGCTGGGTTAGCTGAATGAAATTTCTCACAGTTGAGCGTAGAGATGCTTTCACGGCTACAGCGAGCGTGTATCTGAGTGAAACACGAGCGCGCCGCCCGGGTGGGTGACTAGCTGCTATCTCTTCGCTCTGATAACCACTGAGAGTTACCAGATACTCTTTTGTTGTATACCAATTGATTCTCCTATGATGTGGGATGAATTTAGGCAAATAAAAAAAAAACATAAAAAAATTCGATTTCAATGATATCTGAGGTGTGCGCAACTTAAGGGAGAAAACGAGAGTGTTACAGACTATGTGATTCGAGCCGAGACGGCGGCAACTGCACTTAAAACGTCTGGTGAAACTATTAGTGACAGCTTGTTGGTGGCAATGGTGCTTAAGGGTTTACCTACGGAATTCAAGCCATTTATGACTGTAATTACACAAAGAGAAAAGGCATTGACATTTGCTGAGTTCAAGGTGTCTCTCAGAAGTTTCGAGGAGACAGAGAAGTCGTGCGGCGACAAAAGTGACAGTGACAGAGTGATGAGGATAGAGTCTCGTAAATTCAGTGGTACGTGTTTCAAGTGCGGTCTTCAGGGTCACAAATCGGTCGACTGCCGTGTCTCTAGACCGAACCAGACTTTAAGAAGATGGTGTGAGAACTGCAGGAATAACTCCCACGATACGAAGTTTTGTTGGAAGAGTTCGGGGGGTAACAGTGGTAAAGACTCTGCCAGGAACGTAAAAGATTATAGTGATGATTATGACAGTCAGAGCCACAGTTTTGTGTTTAAAGTGGGGCTTCGGAGATCAGAGACTGAATCATGTGTTGTGGTTAACAAGTTAATGGTGGACTGTGGTGCAACTACTCATATAATCAATGATGACTCCAAATTTGTGTGTTTTGACAAGCAATTTGATCCTGAGAGACATTTTATTGAACTAGCTGATGGTAGTAGAACAAATAATCTGGTTAAAAAGAAGGGTGATGCCTGTGTTACCCTTGTAGACTCTTGTGGTAATGTTCATACAACAATTCTGAAAAATGCTCTCTATGTACCTTCCTTCAAGCAAGATATTTTCTCGGTTCAAGCTGCCACTGAGAAGGGTGCATCAATCGAGTTTAAACCAAATTCTGCAGAGTTAACATCTACAAACGGTACAAAGTTTGACATAGTTAAGCATGGTAGACTGTATTTCTTAAACAATACTGTGTGTTCAAATAGGGCGTCCTATACATTGAGACAGTGGCATGAAATTCTCGGTCATTGTAATGTGAGTGATATTTTGAAACTTGAAGGTGTAGTGAACGGGATGAAAATTAGTGACAAAAAGGACTTTGATTGTGGCATTTGTATTAAAGGGAAAATGACTCAGTTTAGAAACAGACAAGCTGATGAGCGTTCAAAAGCTAAACTAGATATGGTACACTGTGACCTAGCTGGTCCCATTGATCCTGTTGCCAAGGACGGTTTTAAGTATGCACTCAGTTTTGTTGATGATTACTCCGGTCTTATCATGATATACTTCCTCAAATATAAGTGTGACACCTTACAGGCAACTAAGCATTTCATAGCAGACATTTCTCCCTATGGCTCAGTGAAATGTCTCAGAAGTGATGAAGGTACGGAATTTACTTCTAATGCATTCGCAGATTTACTCGTGGAAAATAAAATCAAGCATGAAATGTCTTCTCCCTACTCACCTCACCAAAATGGTACCGCTGAAAGAGGCTGGCGTACTCTTTTTGAAATGGCCAGATGTTTACTAATAGAGTCTGGTCTGCCAAAGTTTCTGTGGACGTATGCCGTTATGGCCTCTGCTTACATTAGAAACAGATGTTATAACCTTAGGATTAAGAAGACTCCATTCGAGGCTTTTGCAGGTAAAAAGCCAAATATTAGTAATATGCACATTTTTGGTTCTGTATGTTATGCCTATGTACAACAGAAGAAAAAACTTGATGCCAGAAGTGAGGATGGAATTTTTGTAGGCTATGATAAGTATAGTCCAGCATACCTTGTATATTTTCCAAAGACTGGTACAGTAAGGAAAGTTAGATGTGTCAAATTTACCAGGCCTAGTGTAGATGTAAGTTCAGATGTAGCATGGGGTAGTGAATGTGACTGGACTACAACACGTAGTACTGACACTGAAGCTAGCCCAGAAGTTGGTAACCAAACAGAGGACAGTGTGTGTTTAAGGCGGTCAGAAAGAGTAAAACGTAAACCCATATATTTTGATGACTGTATTGTTGGTGATGAAATGGATGAGGCTTTGGATAGTATTGTGAATTGTACTGTTGACTATTGCTATAAACTAGCCAGTGTACCTTATACATATCAAGATGCTATTGCATCTCCTGATTCTGATAAATGGCGAGAAGCTATGGAATTGGAAATGAAAGCTCTAAAGGATAATGAGACTTTTGAGCTTACTACTTTGCCTGAAGGTAGAAAAGCTGTGGGAAGTAGGTGGGTATATGACCTGAAGTTTAACCCTAACAATGAGACAAGGTACAAGGCTCGTTTTGTTGCTAAGGGTTACTCTCAGGAGGCAGGTATAGATTATCACGAAACATTTTCCCCAACTACTAGGATCACATCTGTAAGAACTTTAATGCAGTTGGCTGTACAACATGACCTGGTTGTTCATCAAATGGATGTAAAAACTGCCTACTTAAATGCACCTATTGATTGTGAAATTTATGTTGAACAACCCAAGGGTTTCTGTGTGGAGGGTAATGGTGGCGAGAAGTTGGTGTACAAATTAAAGAAATCCTTGTATGGTCTCAAACAAAGTGGTAGAAATTGGAGTTCACTGTTGCACTCATATTTGGTTGACCTAAGTTTAACTCAGTCATTTGCTGACCCATGTCTTTATACCAGAATTACTGATGATGAGGTAACCAATGTATTAGTTTGGGTTGATGACATAATAATTGCGGCCAGCAGTGATGCAAAATTGAAGAACATGAAGGAAAGTCTGGGTGATAAATTTAGGATGAAAGATCTAGGCAAAATTTCCTGGTATCTAGGTATACAGTTTGTGTGTGATGATAATGTAATTAAAATGAATCAAACTAAATATGTGGAAAAGATCCTTGAGAAATTTGGTATGCAACATTGTAAACCTGCCTATACTCCTTGTAACATGGATGTGAACAAAGTATGTATTAGTTCTAGTGAATCAAAACTGGCTGATATCAATATGTATAGAGGATTAGTTGGAAGTCTGATCTATGTAATGACATGTACTAGACCTGATTTGTGCTTTATTGTAACTAAATTGTCTCAGAATATGACTAATCCAACTACTTCTCATCTCACTATGGCCAAGCATGTATTAAGATATTTGAAAGGTACCATTGATCAATGTTTGACTTTTAAAAAGTCAGATGAGTCACTGAATTTGATTGGGTATTGTGATGCTGACTGGGCTAATGCACAAGATCGCAGAAGTATTACCGGGTATAGCTTCCAACTTTCCAGTGGGGGTCCATTAATCTCTTGGAAGACTAGAAAACAGAGAACAATTGCTCTGTCTACTTGTGAAGCTGAGTATATGGCCTTGTCTGCCGCTACTCAAGAGGCAAAGTTTTTATTGCAATTACTGGAAGATATGACAGGAAGTACTTCGATAAACAGCTGTACTATACACTGTGATAACCAAGGTGCCATAAAATTAGTTGAAAACCCTGTCCAGCATCAGAGATCAAAGCACATAGATATTAGATACCATTTTATTAGGATAGAGGTTCAGAGAGGTGTAGTGCAACTTAACTATGTACCATCTGATCAAAATATTGCTGATATGTTCACTAAACCTGTACCTAAAGTAAAGCTTTGTGATTTCAGTAAAGTTATTATGGGTGTGTAGATAGTTAAAACAGGAGTGTGTATTGATTTAATGTGTGTTGTATTGTATATACCCATCATTAGTTTCAGTGGGGGTGTTGGGTCCGAAACATAATGATACGTTGGTGGGTTTATTCGGGGTTCAATTGAGTTACTCAGATGTTCGGGGTTTTGGGGTTTCACACTGTGTATTTTTAATCTGTGTCGAAGCCAATGAAATAAATAGCAGGTGTGGTACACTTTAGTTCTGCTCCAGCTGTCTTAGGACTCACACGTTTTATTCCCTGTCCTACTCGCCTAATACACATTGCTAGCAAGGATGGCTCAGAGTCTAACAGGTTATGGGCCCAGGAACAGACTGTATTTTGACGGTGATGAGCGCAAGTACGAGTTATGGGAAGTGAAGTTTTTGGGCTACATGCGGCTACAGAAATTGCATAATGTGATTGATCCTCCTGCATCAAGTACGACTGCTGCAGACGTTACCAAAAATGCCGAGGCATTTGCGGAGTTGATTCAGTTCCTGGATGACCGTAGTCTATCCCTTGTGATGCGTGATGCGAAGGACGATGGACGTGAGGCACTGAGGATTTTACGGGAACACTACTTATCGAAAGGTAAACCCAAGGTCATATCACTGTACACGGAGCTCACAACGTTGCTTAAGGGAGAAAACGAGAGTGTTACAGACTATGTGATTCGAGCCGAGACGGCGGCAACTGCACTTAAAACGTCTGGTGAAACTATTAGTGACAGCTTGTTGGTGGCAATGGTGCTTAAGGGTTTACCTACGGAATTCAAGCCATTTATGACTGTAATTACACAAAGAGAAAAGGCATTGACATTTGCTGAGTTCAAGGTGTCTCTCAGAAGTTTCGAGGAGACAGAGAAGTCGTGCGGCGACAAAAGTGACAGTGACAGAGTGATGAGGATAGAGTCTCGTAAATTCAGTGGTACGTGTTTCAAGTGCGGTCTTCAGGGTCACAAATCGGTCGACTGCCGTGTCTCTAGACCGAACCAGACTTTAAGAAGATGGTGTGAGAACTGCAGGAATAACTCCCACGATACGAAGTTTTGTTGGAAGAGTTCGGGGGGTAACAGTGGTAAAGACTCTGCCAGGAACGTAAAAGATTATAGTGATGATTATGACAGTCAGAGCCACAGTTTTGTGTTTAAAGTGGGGCTTCGGAGATCAGAGACTGAATCATGTGTTGTGGTTAACAAGTTAATGGTGGACTGTGGTGCAACTACTCATATAATCAATGATGACTCCAAATTTGTGTGTTTTGACAAGCAATTTGATCCTGAGAGACATTTTATTGAACTAGCTGATGGTAGTAGAACAAATAATCTGGTTAAAAAGAAGGGTGATGCCTGTGTTACCCTTGTAGACTCTTGTGGTAATGTTCATACAACAATTCTGAAAAATGCTCTCTATGTACCTTCCTTCAAGCAAGATATTTTCTCGGTTCAAGCTGCCACTGAGAAGGGTGCATCAATCGAGTTTAAACCAAATTCTGCAGAGTTAACATCTACAAACGGTACAAAGTTTGACATAGTTAAGCATGGTAGACTGTATTTCTTAAACAATACTGTGTGTTCAAATAGGGCGTCCTATACATTGAGACAGTGGCATGAAATTCTCGGTCATTGTAATGTGAGTGATATTTTGAAACTTGAAGGTGTAGTGAACGGGATGAAAATTAGTGACAAAAAGGACTTTGATTGTGGCATTTGTATTAAAGGGAAAATGACTCAGTTTAGAAACAGACAAGCTGATGAGCGTTCAAAAGCTAAACTAGATATGGTACACTGTGACCTAGCTGGTCCCATTGATCCTGTTGCCAAGGACGGTTTTAAGTATGCACTCAGTTTTGTTGATGATTACTCCGGTCTTATCATGATATACTTCCTCAAATATAAGTGTGACACCTTACAGGCAACTAAGCATTTCATAGCAGACATTTCTCCCTATGGCTCAGTGAAATGTCTCAGAAGTGATGAAGGTACGGAATTTACTTCTAATGCATTCGCAGATTTACTCGTGGAAAATAAAATCAAGCATGAAATGTCTTCTCCCTACTCACCTCACCAAAATGGTACCGCTGAAAGAGGCTGGCGTACTCTTTTTGAAATGGCCAGATGTTTACTAATAGAGTCTGGTCTGCCAAAGTTTCTGTGGACGTATGCCGTTATGGCCTCTGCTTACATTAGAAACAGATGTTATAACCTTAGGATTAAGAAGACTCCATTCGAGGCTTTTGCAGGTAAAAAGCCAAATATTAGTAATATGCACATTTTTGGTTCTGTATGTTATGCCTATGTACAACAGAAGAAAAAACTTGATGCCAGAAGTGAGGATGGAATTTTTGTAGGCTATGATAAGTATAGTCCAGCATACCTTGTATATTTTCCAAAGACTGGTACAGTAAGGAAAGTTAGATGTGTCAAATTTACCAGGCCTAGTGTAGATGTAAGTTCAGATGTAGCATGGGGTAGTGAATGTGACTGGACTACAACACGTAGTACTGACACTGAAGCTAGCCCAGAAGTTGGTAACCAAACAGAGGACAGTGTGTGTTTAAGGCGGTCAGAAAGAGTAAAACGTAAACCCATATATTTTGATGACTGTATTGTTGGTGATGAAATGGATGAGGCTTTGGATAGTATTGTGAATTGTACTGTTGACTATTGCTATAAACTAGCCAGTGTACCTTATACATATCAAGATGCTATTGCATCTCCTGATTCTGATAAATGGCGAGAAGCTATGGAATTGGAAATGAAAGCTCTAAAGGATAATGAGACTTTTGAGCTTACTACTTTGCCTGAAGGTAGAAAAGCTGTGGGAAGTAGGTGGGTATATGACCTGAAGTTTAACCCTAACAATGAGACAAGGTACAAGGCTCGTTTTGTTGCTAAGGGTTACTCTCAGGAGGCAGGTATAGATTATCACGAAACATTTTCCCCAACTACTAGGATCACATCTGTAAGAACTTTAATGCAGTTGGCTGTACAACATGACCTGGTTGTTCATCAAATGGATGTAAAAACTGCCTACTTAAATGCACCTATTGATTGTGAAATTTATGTTGAACAACCCAAGGGTTTCTGTGTGGAGGGTAATGGTGGCGAGAAGTTGGTGTACAAATTAAAGAAATCCTTGTATGGTCTCAAACAAAGTGGTAGAAATTGGAGTTCACTGTTGCACTCATATTTGGTTGACCTAAGTTTAACTCAGTCATTTGCTGACCCATGTCTTTATACCAGAATTACTGATGATGAGGTAACCAATGTATTAGTTTGGGTTGATGACATAATAATTGCGGCCAGCAGTGATGCAAAATTGAAGAACATGAAGGAAAGTCTGGGTGATAAATTTAGGATGAAAGATCTAGGCAAAATTTCCTGGTATCTAGGTATACAGTTTGTGTGTGATGATAATGTAATTAAAATGAATCAAACTAAATATGTGGAAAAGATCCTTGAGAAATTTGGTATGCAACATTGTAAACCTGCCTATACTCCTTGTAACATGGATGTGAACAAAGTATGTATTAGTTCTAGTGAATCAAAACTGGCTGATATCAATATGTATAGAGGATTAGTTGGAAGTCTGATCTATGTAATGACATGTACTAGACCTGATTTGTGCTTTATTGTAACTAAATTGTCTCAGAATATGACTAATCCAACTACTTCTCATCTCACTATGGCCAAGCATGTATTAAGATATTTGAAAGGTACCATTGATCAATGTTTGACTTTTAAAAAGTCAGATGAGTCACTGAATTTGATTGGGTATTGTGATGCTGACTGGGCTAATGCACAAGATCGCAGAAGTATTACCGGGTATAGCTTCCAACTTTCCAGTGGGGGTCCATTAATCTCTTGGAAGACTAGAAAACAGAGAACAATTGCTCTGTCTACTTGTGAAGCTGAGTATATGGCCTTGTCTGCCGCTACTCAAGAGGCAAAGTTTTTATTGCAATTACTGGAAGATATGACAGGAAGTACTTCGATAAACAGCTGTACTATACACTGTGATAACCAAGGTGCCATAAAATTAGTTGAAAACCCTGTCCAGCATCAGAGATCAAAGCACATAGATATTAGATACCATTTTATTAGGATAGAGGTTCAGAGAGGTGTAGTGCAACTTAACTATGTACCATCTGATCAAAATATTGCTGATATGTTCACTAAACCTGTACCTAAAGTAAAGCTTTGTGATTTCAGTAAAGTTATTATGGGTGTGTAGATAGTTAAAACAGGAGTGTGTATTGATTTAATGTGTGTTGTATTGTATATACCCATCATTAGTTTCAGTGGGGGTGTTGGGTCCGAAACATAATGATACGTTGTCGAAGCCAATGAAATAAATAGCAGGTGTGGTACACTTTAGTTCCGCTCCAGCTGTCTTAGGACTCACACGTTTTATTCCCTGTCCTACTAGCCTGATACACATTGCTAGCAAGGATGGCTCACAGTTTAACAGTGGTAAGTACTCGTAGTGTTAGGTATTGTTGTTGTCATGCATCCAGTAACTCTTGCACACTCGTCGATCATTTTTCTGCTACCCCCGCCAACCCCCAACCCATATCACCCTCCCCCCCCCCCCTCTCTCTCTCTCTAATAGTATTTTCTATGCATGGTAGCTGACGTAAGGTGTCATGCGATGAACTTAAAACTGTTGTAGGAACTTAACATTAGCCATGAGTCAAATGATCTTTGAGACTGTATACGTGTCAGAAGTCAATGATTTACACTTGCCATGAAAATTTGCTTGGATCCCCTACACCCATTTCCCTTTGAGTTTTCCAAGTGACGAAAAACCAGATTCGAGAATTAGTTCGTTAATGCAATCGTACTTTTAGACGGACCAGACACTGTACTAAAATATCCATATATATTTCTTGATGCTCGATATGCATTATCTCTCATTTCTCCTATAATACGTGCTTCCAGTTAATGAATATATGCTGATATGTTAACACTGGTTTTGGTGGATGATAGGCCTATGCCTCTAGTAGTACATTATATCCCCACAATATTTTTACAGACATTTATTACCGGTATTATTTATTTACGCCTATATTTCTGTTCTATCAGACACCTTGGCCTACTGTACGTATTCTGCACATGCCCCCAAAGCCAAACCGTGTGTTTCGGGATGCTTGGCTACAGCATCAGGATTTAAGAGGCTGGATTGCAAAGAAACCTGGCAATCGAAAGAGGGCATATTGCAATGTGTGCCATGTAGATATATCAGCAGAAATATCTGCACTTAAGCGACACAGTAAGTCTGCCTCCCATATGAAGCGCAGGGAGCACGCACCCTTACAAGACGAACCTGAAGAGGAAGGCACATCCCAGACAGACCAAGACAAGGTTGCAAAAGCAGAAATTAAACTGGCAACTTTTATGGCAGAACACAACATATCATTTGACACTGCAGATCATTTAGTAGATGTCTTGAAAGATGTCTTTTCAGACTCTGTCATTGCCCAAAATATTTCCCTTAAACGATCTAAAGCAGCATATATTGTGAAAGAGGTAGCCAACGTTTCCCATCATGTACTGACTGATGATTTGAAGAAGAATAAGTATTCAATAATTATTGACGAAACAACTGACATAAGTACCTGCAAAACATGTGCAGTTTTATGTAAATATTATGACACAAATAGGAATACTATCAACACCAGGCTTCTTGATTTACTTGAAATTTACAAATGTAGTGATGTGTCAGATCCATTACAGGGATCAACGGGTGAAAATCTTTTTCAGCTTATTATTAAATATTTAGAAAAACACAACATTCCTATTGAGAACTTGGTAGGGTTTGCCTCTGATAATGCAAGCAACATAATGGGGCCTCACAACTCTTTAGTAAGTCGGCTTAGAACGATTGCTCCAAACATTACCATCCTACGTTGCATCTGTCACTCTGTACACCTCTGTGCGTCATATGCAGCTAAAACCCTTCCAAGAATGTGTGAAGACCTTGTACGAAATATTTATACATATTTCAGTCACAGTGCCAAGCGCAAGAGTGAATTCCAGCAGTTCCAAAGTTTCTGTGAAGTAAAGCCACATAAGATTTTGCATATATCCCAGACACGGTGGTTATCGCTGCATATGGCTATTGAACGCATCCTAGAACAGTGGAACCCTCTCATGCTTTTCTTTCAACAACAGTACTTGGAAGAAAAGCTTACATCCTGCAAACTCATTCACGATGGCTTGAAGGATCCCAGTGTTCGGTTCTATTTTCAGTTTTTGAACTTCATTCTCCCCAAATTCACTGAATTTAACAAATTGTTTCAAAGAGCTGACCCAACCATCCATCTGTTGTACGATGCATGCAAAAATCTATACATTGATGTACTGAGACTCTTTTACAAACATGAACGCCTGCATGTAGATCCTATGCACATTGACCCTGAAAAGGAAGAACATTACCTTCCCCTTGAACAAGTGTACCTTGGTGCTGATGTACATAGGTTATTGCAAACCCCTGAGTATTGGCAATGTAAAGCCTTGGTTAGTGATGTAAAGAAGAGATGTGTTACCTTTCTGGCAACAGCATGCACACAAATGAGGTCAAGGTTCCCCTTTGAATCAACAGTCTTGAAGCATTGTTCTGTTTTGTCTGTACGCAAATGTCTAAGTAAAAACCTTCTTTTGGAAACTCCTACTCTAACAGACCTTGTCAGTGAGGTTCCTCGCATATATACTGGCAATGTACAAGATTTAGATGATGAGTGGAGGAAGTTACCTGATGTAGAACTTCCACTTGACCTTAGACAAACAAACAATTCAGAACAGTTCTTTAGAGGACTCAGGACCTTGACTAATGAAAATGGTGAACCAATGTTCTCTGCACTGCCCCAATTTGCCCTTAATGTTTTAGCTTTACCAACATCCAATGCCGATGCTGAGCGTATTTTCTCTAAGACTGGATTAATCAAAACTAAGATCAGGAATAAACTGCTGCCTTCAACCCAAGCAGCACTAGTTAAAGTGTCAGAATTAGTGAAAATGCAAGGCGGATGTGTTGCCTTTCAGCCTACTCCTTGCATGATATCATCTGTAAAGCAACGAGGCCACATGGCCATGGAGGAGGAGGAAAATGATGTTTAACCCTCTCAGAATCGGAGGACGCCTCTTTCTTGTACTTGTGATGTATAAAACCATGGTTGTATTATGGAAATGTATTATGTTACATTAATGACTTTCATGATATACATAATTATATGGTGCGTAAAATAAATACATTTAAGTAACCATATGTGTATATGTATTTATATCTGTACCTACATACAATTCCGTATGGAATATGCTAGGACGTAAAACAATGATGATGATAATTATCAACGTATATATCTTAGTATTTCCTTCATTATTTGAAATTGATTGACGGATTAGGGATATTTTTAAGACATAATATCAGATATCCACATCACTGCTTAACGTAGGCTATGTTAAGTTACGTTTTGAGCTCATTTGTCCGACCAGCTCATAAATAACATAGTTACCCTTTGGTACAACACATTTTCTTTAGCTACCTCAGCACAGAGAACGTATGCGGTAATATAAATACGGTAGTGGTGGTAACGCTGCTTCCGTTCTCCTGTTGGGCGCTCTTATAAGTTCCGTGTAGTGAGGTGGGAACAACCTAGTTGGCCTGAAAGACCCAGATAGATGAAATAAGAGTGAAAAACCTGTTTACTGAGGAGGGAGAGCTCACCCCATCTGTCTTGACGCCTGGGTCGGGCGACTAAATTTCTCAAAACCGCAGTGAGTTTTGAATTATAAGTGTCTGTCTCTTTGTAAGTGCACGTTTGACGTGGAGGGAGTGCAAGTGTGGCTATCCATCACCGCGAAACGACGTTAGAACTGCCTCTTTCAGGTTACCGGTTATTTTGAGGAATGTAGGTTAATGACAGTTGGGAGCTCATCAACACCGTATTATTTATTATAGATCACAGGTGGTGCAGTTAGTAATGGGGGTGGAACCTTAAGGATGTAAGTAGAACCATGGCAGTGATTTGATTTATTAAGACGTTACTAGTATTCTGTGTAGTACTGGTTCGTGACGAGTGTTTGACACAGCTGACAGTAGCAGCCACATGTAAGGTTAATAAAGGTCATTTGGTCGTTAACGCATATGAGATACATTGGAATAGGTTCCTATGACATGTTTCCTGTAAGTAGTGTATATAGGGAGATGAATTGCATGTGGATTTAGAACTGTTTTTATCTGTACAAGAAAATATGATGATAATTAAAGAGGCAGCCATGTGTGCATGAAAAAAAATTATGTCCTTTTTAGACCTTAAGGGTTTCTCTGCAAGAGTTCCTAGGACTTGAGTTAATCCATGCCA